>JAUOBV010000010.1:9605332-9628730 GCA_032360425.1 Rubia occidens
GTTTTGTATATATCCTTTTCCATATCTGATTTTGTCTTGTATACCCTTTGTATGCACTATATATATGAATACACACAACCACAATGATTTGTGGGTTTTACATTCTATCAGCCCTTTTCATGATTTACTATGAAAATAATCTCTATTTTATAGAATTTCTTCTTTCTATACGTATGAATTTAATCGGATCCAAAGATAATGGAAGAATCCTAGGGTCTTCCAATATCAATAGGTGATTGTTTTGCATTTTATCTTTCAAAAGGATAAAAATCTTTAAAGATTGACTTCGAATTCGAAAGGGAGTGCTCAATCAATTCGAAAGCCTTTTCAGTTTTGTTCCAGTTTCTAGATCAAAGCAGGTTTACAAAGTTCACAAAACTATGCTAAGATTTGGGCGTCTGATTTTAGGTGTCAAAACGAATTTTGGAACATCCTGACTCTGTAAACCTTGATTGTCAACCGTTTAAATTGAGTGAACACCATGTACTCGGATTATCCTATATGCAGCAGGTGATGAAAATGTTGAGAACATACGGTAAAAGAACTTGACCATTTACATCCGATATCTTGTAATATGACAAGATAACCCAACATTTACAGAGCAACTATCTGAGCAATGACAATTTACTACAATTTACAATCTGCATTCGCCCTTCATCTATTCTCTTTACCAAGTTTGCAGAAATTACTGCAAGTATACCCCAAGACAAAAATTTCCCACAATAATGAATCGAAAACAGGAACCACATAAGAGATGGTAGAAGAGCGCTCTGGGAGCACTGAAACTGCCTACCATCTAATCTGATCTAAGTTCTCCAAACCGTTCCTTTTCTTCATGCAATACTCTGAATACGTCTTCAACCTCAGGAAATGCTGACAGGAACACCAGCTCAAGAAGGTCATAAGCTAACTGCTTCATAACAACTGTAGACTGTTTGATTGAACAATCAAATTGAAATGTGTTACAAGCAGTTCAATATAGCTAGAAACTAAATTGAAGCTGGTTGCAGTTAAACTGTCGTAGGACCACAGGGTGTGAAGTCCAGTGGTAGTGCATATATGGTCCATAATTGGACCAATTCTTGAAGGAAAAACAGACAATGTCACCTAAAGGCTAGACGCCCGAACAGACTGACTGAGAGAGCTCTGACAGTAGGTCAATCAGCTACGGAGTGAGTTCATTGCAAAAATGGCCAAAAATGACAATATGGTAGGCCAAAGGGATCAAGAGGAACATGTCATCAACATTCATCACATAAAGTAACATATTACCAGCATTCATCTCATAAGAGTAAAAATATACTAGGCAATTCAACCTTTTTTTTCACGAAGTCAACATAAGTGGTTCAAATGAAGTTTACCTGAATAAAAAAGTAAAGTTCTTTTGCACATTGTTCATATTCTTTGCGGCCAACAAGACTAACGACTGCAGGTGGTGGTTTATCTGCAAAATAGATGGTTTTATTAGTACATCAAACACCATCCCATGAATATCCACAAAAGAGAATTGTATATCAGACAAGCAGGATAACATTACCAATCATTAGATCATAAACAAATTTAGCTCGTCGCAAGGCTTCCTTTTCTTGCACGTCGTCTACCATCTGCCCATTGTCCATCTTAGGTGAAGAAAGCGGAGTGGGTGGTTGACCATGAGAAGATGGGCTCACAGAGGGGGTAGCTCTTTGGCGCCTTGGATGCTTTGTTATAAATATACCATCAGGCCAAAGAATCTGCAGTTAACTAACAGGAAGCATACATATCATTAAAAGGAACAAGAACCATCGATTCAACAAATTTCAAAATGAAGGTTTCCCACATATTTTCCTATAGTAAATTTCCAAAGTTCAATAGAAAAAAATAAAACAAAGATACTAGGAAATACAAAAGTTAGTTTACATTTGAAGCTTTCAAACAGTACCTTCATCCCAAAAGGTATCTTACGCATTTTAGTAATAGAACAGATCTCTTAGTGATTTATGTTGCATATAAACTTAATCATACAGTTCCAATCATAGGACATGACAATCAAATTGTACAGAACCAATAGATACTCAATATGGGAACAATCGAGTTAGTGATCCCTACAGAAAATATGGTTTAAACACAATTAATTTAAGGAGTGAAAATTGCCTGCTCAAGACGTCTAATCCCTGATGCCACTATTGAGCCCCTCCTCAAAAATTGGATTTTCTCAATCACCCAATCATCAAATGCATCACCCATTCCCAAATGCAGTACCTGCTTGGCCACCCAGAAAGCCTTGCTCCTGTGATAATTTGAAAATTAGAACAAATAATGATATATGGCTGAGGGAGCTAGATTTAAGCAAAGCAGGAGAAACCAAATTGTACAGTCACAATTTTCAAGGAACATATGCACATAAATATGTCAGAACTGCATTCAAGGTACCTCAGCCATCCACCATCTTGTACGTGAAAAACGACATCAACCAAATTTAATATTGGCAAGCTCAGATTTGGTGGCACCCACTGCATTGGAAAATAACATGTTAAAGTTACTTCTAGTTTCAGACACCCCAGAAGAAAATAAAAAGCCACCACTAATGACAGTTATCTACTTTGAAACTGGCCATATAGGTATACTTTTTAAGAGGAAATATGAAATTACTGAAATCACCACGCCATGATTTAACTACCTCACTTGGGAGAGTTGCAATGTCCGTAGGCAATTCAGACGAAGCATTCAAGCCAAGTTCACCCTTGTTTGAAGTCTTGGTCAAGTTCTTGTTTGATGTAACGTTTTGCATTGCATCATCAGAATCACTACTTCGGTCCTCTGATAGCTTTCGAAGAACCCCAACCGGTTTCTTTGGAGGGAGAGCTACATTCCTAGAGTTTACTCTTGATCCTTCCAGGTGAGCATCGTGCCTAGTTCGCAACACAGGTTCCTCAATTCCACCATATGAATCCTCCTTTCTAGAAGATGCAGGATATCTGACAGAGCCAACACTGTTCTGGATACTTTTACCTTTCTCATGCATTGTCCCATCTAAATTAACTGAAATCAAGGGCCAACATGTGAGTGTCTAACCTAAACTAAGAAAAGATCTACTAAGAAGTGTGATTTACCAGATAATGTCTCCATGATTGACAAAGGATTTGAGAAACTATAAGTCTGCAATAGGTGAAAGCCAAATATAACACACCATAAAAACATTGTACCTAAATAACTCTAAGAAAAATTGAACACACATGGTATGGTACCTGAGAATCAACACTAAGGAAGTCCCAAACATCTATAGAACTGGAAACATTCGGAAGCTGCATGAGTGTCTGATCAGCAAAATGTAAGAAGTCAGTCAAAAATAATGCATACTCCGTAGACAACAATAGAAAATTGTTATATTCTGCAAAAAATTAAAGAATAAAACCACATGTTCAAAACATGATCGTATATATAATTGGATAATTCAAGACTAAAAGAGAACACTTTCACTAGGATAAATGTAAATGCCACCTTCAAGTACTTATCAAGCAGTTTGCACCGTTCTTGAATGACTGGAATGTCAAGACCAGTAGACAAAAAGTGCTTTGGGGGCAGATGAAGATTATATTCTGGGAACTCCTTCAGATGCTGATGTAGCTCCTCAAAGTGTCGAAACCTATAAGCAAAACAGAGAATTCTTTAAGCCGGGAATCCCTACTTAAAATCAAATAGTATTAGGGTACCACAAGAATTAAATCAGCGGATACTAGTGGTATTGATCTTGCGATCAAGCGTATAGAAAATTAATTCTCTCTAGTTATGATTCTTGTACCTTCTTTTGATAGACCAACTGTGACCATTTACATCAACAACAGATATGGAGTACACTGCAAAATTTTTTGAGCCACTCTTGACAATATTGGCACCCAATACCTGACATAATAAATCTTCTATGTGAGACAGCAACAAGCACTGGATCAGGTATAAATGAAGGAGAGCAATAAATTACCTCACATCTTAATGTAAGAAACGAAGAGGCTAAAATGGAATTTTTGGTGGGGTTGGCTGTCAAACTGTAACTTTCTGGCAAAGAGGTTGAGGACATAAATGATGAGGCATTTGACCCGCTTGAAATCCCAGCAAACTTTTCACCACCAGAGTCATCACCTGAATCTTCATGTTTGATATTACCCATGGAAGTATTCAGTATGTCCTGCCCATCTCCCGATAAGAAGCTTGTCCTTTCAATCTCTTGCCAAACATGAGCTTTCTCGTTGACTGCTTCAGACCTCTTTTTAGACAAAGTTTTAGTTAACCTATGAGAAGGGTGGTTTTTCTTACGTGCCTTTCTTGTCTCAAGTGGGTGATGAATATGGGCTACATTTCTCCTACTCTTAGCATCCCATACCATGACCCCAGGAGAGTCAAGACCAGTAACAGCACTATTTTCTTCATCCTCGGTAGTATAAGAACTACTGCTAATTGATGGCGACTCATCTGAGTGCATGACATCATTATCGTATTCATCTCCATATGAATGGGGTCCCACACTCTGAGAAGAAATTTTATTGGAGGAAATTCCCTTATTGAACCCGTCAACTTTGTGTACTCCGCCTTCCTTTCTTTCAGAAAATTTCTTTGACTGCTCTCCTGATCTGGAAATCCTCACATTTGAATCTGGCACCCGATCACTTGAAGGATTTGTCTCTTCACTCCTCTTGTAGTTTCTTCCTTTAGCCCACATGTTCTCAAAATGTTCTGGTGCAAGGGCTTCAGTTTTTCTACGAGAAAGTGCATCTAGCATTTTGCCCCACTCTCCACCGGAGCGGTGTCGTTGGATGCCTTTCCCCTCGTCAATCTGACTATCAGAATACAAAGCACTCCAAGAACGAGTAGAGCGAGTATCCATGGAAAGCAGTGGATCTTTTGAGACAAAACTACCATTCATATTACCTGTGTCATGCTTATCTGCATTTTCCACAGCTTGATCCTTCTTCAACTGTACAAGTTCGACACCTTTGGAAGAAGGATCTATAAATTGAGAACAGTGGTCAGGTGATAATTCCACAGATCCATTTGGTGTTGGATGTGAATCAACTTCTTCTGTAGTAGTTTCTTTCTCGTTCTTCCTTAAGGACATGACCAGGGATTCAATCCTCTCATTAATAAACCTGTCACCAAACTTCTAAGAGGTAACTAAAAATAGATAGTTTAAAAATCACACAACTTAAAAGCTGCAAAAGAAAAAGAACAGTAGAAACCTTGGGCTAGCTAAATTTAACACAGGTCTCATTACTACACATGCAACAAGCTCCCGAACTACAGTACCAAAAGCAGAGCACTGCAGATCATTTGGCTTGAACGTGAGAGGTAAGAGGCCACCCACGATATGCTGAAGAACCTGGAACCTCCCAAGACAAAAAATCAAGAAACCAGAAGTTTTTTGTCCAATTGGGCAACATTTATGAATACTGTATTTAGAAAGTCCAAAAGCTGAAAAGCACCATTAAGGATGTAAAGCTACCTTGTGCTCAGCTTCCGTAGAAAATAAAGATGGATGCAATTTATTTTCTGTGTAAAGCACATATTTAAGTTCCTTATCCAGTTCTGCTACAGTTAAAAATCTGGAGTTTTGTATCTTAATCTTCGCCTTAGTTGTACGGAAAAGCTCCAAATGGGAGCATAAGAGATTAATGATATCCCTGCACATTTAATCGGAATAATTTACATCAATTGCAAGCAACTTGAAGTTGAGATCGATCAAAATCATCACAGATTACCTTGTCAAAAGATCTATAAGGTTGACATTTTTCATGCGGCCTGAAATTTCTCCCAATACCCCATTCATGATCTGAATAAGCTCTTCTGGGCCTTGCCTATCAGTAGTTATGCGACTATACCACAGGTCAGTAACCCATTCAGAAACCATATGTCTAGTGAAAGTATCTATAGCTTCCTCGACAGTAGGTGAATTCACTTTTTGCCTCCAGTCTGACTTCTCAACAGCAACAGCAGGATTTTCAGAAGGCTTTTTTGGCGACGATGTGACGACTGCAGACGCTTTGCTTTTATACGTCGCCGCTTTCCTCCGCATTTCAAAGTCTAGAGAAAAATACCTAAAGGCGACTATCATGACTGCAGCAGCAGGTACGTTGACCAAAACTGAAGAGCTCGTCACTGCAGCAATAAACATAAAATAGCAAAAGACATTCAGAACAAAGAAGTTGCATTAAAATCAAATGCAAGTTTCACAGAGAGAACAGTTCCAAATGCTTAACATCTAATGGCTGAGATTCCTTTCAATAAGTATTTAATAAGGAAAAGCACGGGAAGACTCCCCATGGGTCATGTAACATCATTTTGGTCTCAAGTTGTAGAGCTGTTTCTACGACTGGGAATAAAAGATGCTGTGCTGCTGTTTTGAAACGCGTTTGAGCCTAAGTAGGTCTAGATTGCGCATTTAATTCTTTCTTCAGTAAAGTTTCACAAAAGAAATGTAAAACACGTGGCACCAATTTGTAAATCGGAAGGATGCTCTAAAATATTTTTGGATGTCCCAGACCAAATAGCATATTTTGTTGATGTATTGTTGAAAATTAAAATGCAAACAAAAGTCCATACACAGCCTAATTCTTTAATCAATAGCTTCTTATAGTATGTAATATGACTTGCCTCACTGCCAGAATTTATTTGTTGTCATTAAAGAGTATTTGATGCAATTAGGTTAGGTTAAAGCGAAGAAATGAACTTCCCCCATATGAGACTGGGCAAACATAGTAGTTGGTATAGTCCCAGCAGATTTCACTTATCAACAAGTTTGCAATGCAATGAGTGGATCACACGAGGTATATTAAAGCATTGCAACATTTTCAACAAATTTCACACGAGCCAGAATTGGGGTGACAATTACTGACACGACAACCCGATTTACCTTACATGATTGACAACTACACAACGACGAATTACCCGACAAACATTACATGATTGACAGCATTGCCGTTTCCCTTGCATTTATACAACGTATATAACCATAGTGAACATATATACACGGAATTGAGGTGACAACGACACGACGAACATTACATGATTGACAGCATTGTCATTTCCCTAGCATTTATACAACGTATATACCCATACTAAACATATGCGTCACACGTGCAAATTTTGACACGCTGCTCGAATTGGCGAATCGCCACACTAAAACACTTGAACAACATGACTTGCCAACAAAGGCAAAGTCCAAATGCAGAATCAAAACAACTTTAACCACGTGCTAGGTAAATCATCGAGTCAAGTCTCAAACAAAGCTAGAGTACTCCTACAGTCCTACATTTCAAGCACAAGTGCATCTTCAAGCCACGTAAGCCTATTTCCTATATTTACTAAGAACAGACAGCGATAAAACTTAAAATTAAAGAAATGAGAGATACATTGCAGGGGAAGACAAAGGCATTTCAATTCAAACACGGAACCGCTCACCAGACATCAGATAGGACAGTCCAAACAAGCACACGATCAAAAACACAATCCGCTTCTTCGCTTCCTCCACGAGGTCCTTCACCGTCACCGCCGCCGGTGCAGGCGGCGTTTCTCCGCTTCTCATTTCTGGAGCTCCTCCACCACCTTCAGCGACGACGATTCACGGAACGAATTCCACTCAGTTCTCCACCATATCTCCACAAAGCAAGCCAATCGGAGCGATCACCGGAACACTTTCCCCCAAAATCGCAAATGAGCCGAGCTGGAAATTCGACTGAATCAATGAGCTTGAGAAAACAACGGTTAGGTTTTACAGTGTGCGCGAGTGCGTGTTTTTGTGCGAGAAGAAGATCACTGTAATGGTACGGTGGTATTCTTCTCGTTCGATGCTGTGTTGTTTGATTCGGTGCGCTGACGAGTCGTTGAAATCGTTCTACTGCCTATGTCCCAGCCGATTCTGCTTCGATCAATTTTCTCAGGTAATGTTTAACCCACAATAACTTTATTTACGTAAATCAATAGTGTGTTAAAATTTGATATTTAGAAAATACACCATGCAGGGAATCTAACAATATCTCACATGATGATATTGATATTTATTTACTAGTTGTAATTTACGATCAAACATGACCTGAGAAAGTTAACTGAAAAGTGTGCAGAATCGGCTGGGACAGAGGTAGTATTTTATTTGGGAAAGTTTTTTTCTTGTGTTTTTTTGGCGAGTTTGTTTTTTTGAAAAAAAATAGTCGGACTCCTTTTCATTAATATATAAAAATGAATTACATTTATGCCTGATTGTATGCACAATAACCAGTATTAGTCTATCTATTTTTAGCTGATAAACTAGTAATACATTAATCTATTCTATTATACTTGATGAATTGATAAACTGTAGAAACACCATGACTAAAATATCGTGAGTTTTGTGCTGAGCCAAAAAATAATAAATGTGGACGGCAGCTTGCCCTCTTTCTTGTTTTTAATAAATGTCTTAATATGTGAAGTCATCGCTTTTTCTTCTTTCAGTGAATAACTGAATATCTTAATGTTTAAGTCTCGTTTCTTTAATTGTGTTAACGTCTCATTTTCTTAGTTGCTGTTTTCTGTCACGGACAAGGAAGCATATGATAGACAGAGTCACACAATAGAGCAAATGATGGGTGTTGATAGTTTGTATATGCACAATGTTGTTCCTCCATTAATCTATGTTAACACACTAAATTTGATGATTTTTTATGCAAGTTAATATATGTGCCATGAATTAGTGGAAAAATAAAAATAAATTGTTTTTTATGATACACTCTCTTATAAGTTATAGGGTATTTAATGGCCTCAACTTTTGGGCACAATTTTTTTAAACTGTACTTTTTTTCCTTTCTTCCGATTCCCCAACGTTTTCCCTTTTTTCCCCATCCCATGCTACTCCCGCTTATTTATAGTTTCAAGTTGATGAATTAAAGGTGTAAAATACTATAAATGAAAGTGGTAAATTTGGAATTCAAAATTTTAGTCCCCCTTTAAAATGGAAACTAGGAAAGGGATCATCTTTTTAAAAAAAAAAGCAGTTCGATTAAGAAAGAAAACCATTAAAATGGAATTAGAAGGAGCACATGACAGCGTGAAATTTTTAAAAAAATAATAGACTAAAATAAAGATGGTGTATAACGTAAGAGGTCATATTAGGTATTTAATTAATTTTTTTAAATAATTGACCGTATACTTTGAAAATTGAGTTCATTTCTTGAAGAAATGTCTTTCAATAAGTGAAGGAAAGATTAAGGTTTAAAATACAAATTAGAAGAAATTAAGATAAATTTTTGGGTTGTATTAATCGGGTCATAAACTTATAAGTAGTGCATGTTGCATAATAAAATTTTAATATTGCAACTAAAATATTTTTCATTTGTATAATTTTAATTCAACTCCGACTTTCCATATGCACATATAAAAAATACTATTCCCCAAGATTTTGCCTTGAAAATTTCTTATTAAACGTTATGTTATTAAAAACATCTATTTGATATTACCATGTATCAATTTTTAATTATAATGTATCCATGTCTCTAAATTTGAAGGAACCTTAGCCTTTCCAAAGTCGTTTTGTAAGTAGAAATTTACACAAATAAAATAGTAGGATTATGATTTTGATCATACTCCCTCCGTCCCAACATAAATGACATATTTACTTTTTCATGATTTTCAATGATCATGTTTGACCATCAATATTTCTAACTATATATAGCAATTTTGCATAAAAAATTGATAATTAAAAAATACATGATATATTTCACATGATATATTTATTGTATATATTAATTTATATTTATGGTCAAAGTTTACCAAATTTGATTTTGAAAAAGTAAATACAGTATGTCATTACTGGTGGGATGAAGGGAATACATATTGGACGGATGTGCAATTATGTGCATTTAATTATTTGAATTATATTAGTTTTTGGAGCAATTGGAGCAATTTGAATTATATTAGTAAGTACATTGCATATGATCATATACAAGTTATACATTGCATATCCTGTAGGGCGAGTGGGGAATCGGAGTCTGACACAGAGGAAAGGCAGAAAGAATTAGTGGCGAGGGTCTGATATGTAAAAAAAAAAATCTTCAGTTTTTCTTTATATTAGAGGGACCTGGAAAATTTTAAAAAAAAATTATCCCAAAATTTACCGTAAATTTCTATTCGGAGGAGGATGAATCCCCCTCCAACCCCCGCCTGGCTCCGCCCCAGTCTGAGTCGTAGCCAGACTCGGGTGAGGCGGAAATTGGTTGGTAGTACTCAGGCGTGTCTTCATCGGTCTCCGTGTTGGAATAGGGAGGGGTGGGGATGGGGAAGAGACCGGGAGGGGTGGTGGCGGTGAAAAAAAGAGTGAAGTGACTTGGACTCGATTTCAGTTTCTACATTTTCTGTGCGACTTCGTTTCAGATGTTGTGCTGTAAGTGTGCTATGTGTGTGGCTTTTGTGGATTTCATTGTATTTAGACTGATTATTTGGAGAGTTTTTTTGTGTATAGCCTGTTCTATGAAGTGACCTGAACTTTATTTTTGTTTCTATTTTTTTTAGTTGCATAAATGACTGGATGATTCTTTTGGAGTAGTGTTGGGATCTTTGATCGAATATTTCTGTTATGGATTATGTGAACAACTCCTTAAAATGCTAAACAGGAGGACAAAAGCGGCCAGTGGTGGTGCTAATGAGGGAAGAAGAGATGAAGAAAAGAGTGAAGTTTCTGGCGGCGACGGAGATTTAAGGCAGGAAAGGAGGAAGTTTTCGGCGGCATAGCAGCAACGGTTCCGGTGGAGCAGCGACTTAAAAGAAGAAGGTCAAGGGCATTTTAGGTATCACTTGTTTATTTTATTTTTTAGTCAATGGTATTTTTATCATTCCATTTCTTGTCATTGCCGGAATTTCATGAATCAACGCCGGAATTAGGGAGTTTGGCAATATCGACACAATTTTTTTTAAAGTTAGGATTAGATTGTCATATACAATAGTTAGTTAGGGTTAAATTGACACATTTTCATATTGCAGGGTTATTTTGGCACTTTCAACTAAAAGTTAGGGTTATTAATGTATTTATCCGTATAAATTATTTAGATCTATACAAAATCTTATTTTATACCAACTAATCATTAGACGGTAGCATTTTATATTGTATAATTAGTGGGATGATTTGATATTTGTTTTATTTATTGCAATGAGATTCTTATAATTTGAAAAACTTTTAAAATGTACAACAATGTATAAATAATTATAATTTGACCCTAAAAGTTAATGAAACAAGTTTTTTCATGAATGGTCTAATCATTAATCGGTCTAGCAAGAGACTAAATCTTAGTGAAAATAATAAAACAACATATTTCACCACTGGTGGAAGTCTCAGGAGACACAAGTCATTAAAGGCGGTTATACTGAACCACAAAAGGCACATTTCAAGTTCTTTTTTGGCTCCACCTTTAGTCGAGAATCAATTTAGTGTGGTTAAAAAATGGCCTTTGATTGGATCCGAATCTAGTTTTGAACTCGGAACTTAAATCTGACGTTAAAAAAAACACCGCCGAAAACTTTTCCGCCAACCTTCAAAAGGTTACAACGAATGTTACAAGACACAAACACAATACATAACACACGTTCAACATAAATACAATTACAGGAATTTAATACATATTCAACCTGTAATGTATAACCTCTAACTCAAATCAAATTTAAAAAAACTTAATTGAATATCAAATCTTAAATCTTCATAGAACCTTAAACAACAAAATTAGAGGCATGGGCGTTGATACTTGCGTTGGAGGCAGAGGTGTCAGTGGCAACGGATCAGTGGCAACCACGATCGGTGGAGGCATGGTAGCGAAGTAGTTAGCGGGGGAAACCGTGCGATGACGAAGGGGCTAACAAGGAGGAAGAGGCTGCAAAATCTAGAAAAAAATGAGGCACAGGAGAAGAAAATGATGTGCATAGGTGAGGGAGCAGGGGAAGAAGGGGAGGCGTAGCAGTGAGGGTGAAAAGAAGAAAAATAAGAGGTTCGTGCATGGGTTAGGGTGAAGAAGAAAATGGGCTGAAAAATGTTAAGTATTGAAAGAAACCCTAGTTTTAATATTTGAGTCAAATAAATAAATAAAGCAAGTACATTAAATGCATCGACTCATAAAACATCGACTCATATCAACTAAAACTCACCCGAAAAATGAAAAATATCAACATAAGAGGGAAAAAAATTAAAAACATCAACCAAAAAGTTATGGTACCTCAAAAGTATAAATTCTTCACTCTGAAAATCACAAAACACCAACAATTTTTTTTAAATAAAAAAACTACAAATATCAAACTATATCGCCAAAAAGCAACATACATCAAGCTCCTAACACTTAAACCTCACCCGGAATATGAAAAACATCAACATGAGAGAAAAGACACTACAAACATCAACTCATATGACCTAAACCTCAGCCTGAAAATGAAAAAAACATCAACATGAGATTTTTTAAATAAAAAAACTACAAATATCAATCCATATCACCCAAAAAAAACTACAAAATGTCAACTCATACCAACACTACAAACATACCAACACTACAAACATCAAGTCATGTGACCTAAACCTCAGCTAGAAAATGAATTACATCGACATGAGAATTTTTTTAAAAACTACAAATATCAATCCACATCACCTAAAAAACTACAAAACATCAACTCAATCAACTAAACCTTACGCGAATAATGAAAAACATCAGCAAAAAGGTTACAGTACCTTAAGAGTATTTTTTTTTTAAAAATTCCAAAGTAATAACCACTACACTAGAGACTCATTACTGAACGTACACTCAGTCAAATAATATTAAAGCTCAACATGTATCTTATGAACATAAATTCATAAAAAATAAGGTCCTGGTGGAATTCAAACCTAGGTCAATAACCTCATAGTCCAAATCCTAACCAATGTACCAAAGAATCATTATTGAACATTCTCTCAGTCAAATATATATAAACCTCAACATGTCTTTGGAAAAATCATACTTCCTCCGTTTTTTTTATATTGACACCCTTTCTTTTTGGGATGGTCTTTTTTATATTGACACCTTCCCTTTTTTGGCAAAATTAAGATTAATTTCACCCACTCAATTTACTTTTTTACCATTCCCATACAATCTTCTCCACTCATTTTACTTTTCAAAAAAAAAAGTGGGCCCATTGGCTTGGTGCCAATATATAACAACCAGAGGGAGTAACATCAACACATCATCATCAACATCAACACATCATCATTAACACATCATCATTAATATCATCACAAAAATCAAACCGTAGAGGAGCAGAGGTTAGATTAAAAAACATCAACATATTTAGTATGGAAACTTAGAGGAGCCGAGGCTTCCCGACGGCATTGGTCGAGGCGTGCATCTCACGCTCAACCCATCTTCTCCGATATGGCGTGTGCATCTCACTCACCGGTCACCACTCACAGAAGCGTCAACGAGACTCGTCATTGCCGCCGCTGTGAATTGCAGAGGCATCAAAGCGAAGGTAGCAACTCGTTGTCAAAGCGTCAAAGCGGTGGAGAATCGCCGTGAATTGCAGAGATGCGTCGGTGAGTTAGGGCACGATACAACAGAGTGATCAACGAGCTTGTCGTGGTCAAAGTCGAAGTAAAAAATCGTTGTTCGATCAGGTGGTTTCGTGACGGAGAATCCGGTGGATAGAGAAGATCGGCGGCTATCAGTGAAATTCAGTCGAAAATCTAGCGGAAAATCGGCGAAAACTGTCGGCCGGTGGTAGTTTCCGATTGGTTGATGTAAAAAAATGAAAATGAAAATTTTGAATATTTTGTAACATGTATACTCTATTATATTTCATAATTGCACAATAGGTCCATAAATTTATTAGTATATTTTAAAAAACCTCATTTCAAATTAAACTTCTTATAATTGCATAATAAATCTTGACATAGAGTTTAGACTGGTTAAAATAAGACTTTGTGTACTCCCTCCGTTCAGTTATGTTTGACACACTTTTTAGTCAAATTTCTCAATCCATGTTTGACCATAAATTTCATGTAATATATAAGTAGTAATATTATCATGTGAGATATCGTTGGATTCTTCGTAATATGTATTTTTCAAATATTAAAATTTTACATGATATTAACATACGTAGCAAAAGTTATTAATGGTCAAACATGTCTTGAAAAAAAAAGCAAAAAAAAAGTGTTATTGTCTTTTGAACAGAGGGAGTATAAGTTTGCATCGAGTTGAAGAAAAATAAGATTTGACTCAAAATTTCAAAAATAAATTTTATTCTTCTCGCCTGCAATATTTCGATTTGATTTAGGTAGTCTGACCCGAACTGATCAAATCCGACCAGCGGATCAAAATGCACCTCCAGTCCCAAAAGCCACGTGGCCCTGATTGCCAATTAGCACGTGATAAGTACTGTATCTTATCTGAAGATCTTCAAAAAAACATTCCGCCAAAAAAAGAATGGAAAGCGCTGTCCCTTTCCATACTGAAACATGGTATTACAGACAGCACTTACCCTGCAACGGGCCAATATCTCCGTATTAGCAAATTCCTCGCTAATCATTCAGTTGAGAATTTTTTTTAACATAGAAGCGTAAAAGGCACCTTTTCATCGGTAATGTCGTCGCCGCCGGCCGGAGATGCACAGGCGCCGTCGCCGCCGGTTACCCATGGTTCCGGTAGCCTTCCGTCGAGACTTCCTGGTGGAAAGACCACGCTGATGGCGCTCGGAGTGGGGATAGGGATTGGAGGAGTCATTGTGCTTGTACTCGTGTGCATTTTCGGCGCCGTTTGGTATCGGCGGAGGAATCGAGGTTCAAGTTCTCCCCGCCGGCAAAAAGGCGTGTAATCTTTCATCCCTATGAGATAGGTTTAGTTTTTAGTTTTTTATTATCTTGGTTTGAATTCTAGCTGAATTTATTGGATTATTTGAGTACAGTTTAATTGTTCATGTGTAATTGATGCAATTGATTTCTGCTATGCCATGATGAATACCCTTTTTGTCTGTATTTACTTGCTAGATGAAGTATTAAAGTTTCACATTTTTGCGTTTTAGATCCCGTTTTAGACTTTACTCCAGTTTAGTTATTATATTAGTATAATAAATTAGTCTGAATTAGTTCAGTTCAGTATAGATGAACAGGGCCTTAATGTTGTCTTTGTGATTCCTGGATAAACATTGCACATTGACAGTAGTTGGAATTTCTAGCAGAAATGATTATGTGCACCGTTGAATATATTTTCTTAGATTTTGAAAATGGATCGATGCAATGTGTGTTAAGCTGTATGTTTCTTTTTATTTTTAATTTAGATGATCATTCACTGCCTCGGTGGAAGCAGAATACTCCTCTGCCAGGTGTTAATAATGCGGGTGGAATGGCTGGGAAGCCTACTTTCCAACCCCTTCTTCCCAATTCAAAACAGTTCTCGGATGACTCTATTACACCTCCTCCACAGTCGACATCCAGCAGCTTGGCATCTGAGAGGCCACTCCAACTACCGCCCTCTGATGTCACTACAATGACATTCAGTTACGGGGAATTAGCTCTTGCTACCGACAATTTCATCTGCACTAACCTTCTTGGTCAGGGAGGTTTCGGGTATGTCTTCAAGGGGATCCATAATGGGATGGAGGTGGCAGTCAAGCAGCTGAAGGTGGATAGTGGACAAGGGGAGCGTGAATTTCAAGCTGAAGTTGAGACGATTAGTCGCGTCCATCACAAGCATCTGGTTTCACTGGTTGGATACTGCAGTTCAGGTGATCAGAGATTGCTAGTGTATGAGTTTCTTCCCAACAAAACCTTGGAGTTCCACTTACACGGTGAGTCTTTTAAAGTTGTCATTTTTATTTGTGTTTACTACAATGTATTCATGATGTTCAGTTTAGTTCTTTGATGGTGGATGTTGACAGCTGAGGTTTGTGCAAGATAAAGTACAATTAACAAATATTTGTTCATTATGAAGTTGTCCCAGAGGCGGGGCTATTCGTGGGCAATTTTCAAAAAAAATAATAATTTCTAGTTAATTAATATATGATTTTTAATTAGTGCCCTAGTTTATTTTAAATTTTAGGCCCACTTTATTCCTCTAAATTTAAAATTTTCTCGAAATTTTAATACCATCTTCAACGGCAGAGTCATCAAGTTAAATTGTGACCCACTAATTTTTTTTTTCCTGGATCCTCCCTTGAGTTGTCCAATCATTTCTTTCAAGTTACTACTCTTTATGGTACTGAAGCTTCTGCTGTTAACAGTTTGCTTCTGAATGGCTTTGATGCCTATCTTGACGAATACCTGTTTTCTTAGGAAGGTGTTAGATGAGGTTTGAGACCCTTTGTACTGGTCTTAGTTATAAGGTTTACAGGTTTTATACTTTGCCATGACCATGTTTCTTCTAGTCTGAATAAAATTTTACATTTCAGAGACGGAGCATCCCATTGACTGGGAAAGTCGAGTTAAAATTGCCTTGGGCGCTGCAAAAGGATTGGCGTATCTGCACGAGAAATGTCAGTTTCTCCTTTTGATCATATCTTGTTTTTGCACATTCAGTCCTGGAACAGGTTTTTATTGATGCAGGTTTCATGTAAACTTGCAGGTCGTCCTAAAATCATACACCGGGATATCAAGGCTTCTAATATTCTGCTTGATAATGATTTCGAGGCAAAGGTCAAATTTTAGAATTTTCACTTGGAGTTAATTTTAATGTTCTGGAATTGTAAATGGTTGGATGACGTCTACTGTTTATGAAATGAACAAAATGCAACTTGACAACAGATTTGTTATTTTAGGTACCTGTCTTATGATCTTTCTTCTTGGCATAGTGATAGCTGTGGATCCATTGATAGATAGGAATAAGTTTTCTTAGGCATTACTATTGAAATCCTCTAATTCGGAAGATGATATGAACTTGATACATTTGCTCTCTCCACAGTCCACACTCACAAAGCACTCAATTTTGCAGACCGAGAGTTTTATATGTTGCAGATTTTAGCTCTAAATGTGTATGCTATTTATCTAAGCTTCTGCATATGTCATGAACTCGGGGACCTTTATCTTATTACGTTATTTTTTCAAGTTCCAACTTCAACTAGTTTTTCCCATGCAAAGCAGCTGACAGAATTGACCTCATTATAGACCAGGAGAGGAACTTATCATGCTGTTTCTTTGCATATTCTTGCTCAAACCTTCTGTTTTATACACCCTTCTATCATTTCCTTGCATGTTCATTTCCGTCATTCACTATCCATCTATCAATAGCAGTTATTCTTTGATAACGTTCTGTTCTATTCTATTTGGGAGGATTATGTTGGCTTACACTTCTCTTGTAGACAAGAGTGTAATATTTTAACTCTCTTCAGGTTGCAGATTTTGGGCTTGCTAGGTTCTATCCCGATACTGATACTCATGTGTCCACCCGAGTAATGGGAACTTTCGGGTATGTCCTCATTTTCTCAGAAAGAACTTGTGTCATAGTTTCTGGACACATAGTTTGGTTATGCAAAATTTCCGGGATTCACGTGTGCTTGTGTCGCCATTTGCAGTTACTTGGCACCAGAGTATGCCCAAACTGGAAAGTTGACCGACAAATCAGACGTATTCTCTTTTGGCGTTATGCTTCTGGAGTTGATCACTGGACGTCGTCCCATTGATAAAGCTCAGCAGTACATTGATCATAACATTGTTGATTGGGTGAGACTTTCCTCTGAACCCTTACTTTCTGAGCAGCATAGGGTAGTTTTAGCATAGTGATCAAGTCAGGTGACTTGAGAGGTTATATATTCGAGTCATGGAAACGGCCTCTTATCTTAGACTCTTATCATGAAAAATTATAATAATGTAGGTATTAAAAGGTTTGTGTAGCGATTTAACTAGTTCATAAATTCCAGGCGAGGCCTTTGCTCACTCGATCTTTGGAGGACGGCAACTTTGACCCTCTAGCCGATCCAAGGCTACAAAAGGAATACGATCTCACACAGATGGCTCGGATGGTTATCTGTGCTGCAGTCAGTATTCGTCACTTGGGGCGTCGTAGGCCACGTATGAGTCAGGTACTTAGCTGAAACGCTCAACTAAAACGCTCTCTTTAGGCATTTCAGTACAATGCATGATCTACATACTTTGTGCAGGTTGTTCGCGCATTAGAAGGAAAAATATCTCTGGAGGAGCTGAATGAAGCTCTCGGAACACAAGAAAGTTCAAAGAAGGATTTATACACTAGCTCGGACTATGAAACCGTGCAGTACAAGGAGGATTTGGAGAAATTCAGGAAGATGGCATTAGACGCATGCGCAGACACATCCAGCGAGGTGCGTTCGAACTAGCCAGTCAGCTCAGCAGCAGGTTAAACTCAACTAATTAACAAAACTCGTCTTACGTTGGACAGCATACTTTAGGAGTATATGATAGGTTCAGGTAAACCGGTGCTTACAAACTCTTCTGATTTGATTCCTCATCTTGACCGATGATTAGGTATTCTAGGGAGCGCTTGTTGAGGGGTTTCGGGATGTCGTGTTTTCGCTTAACAGTATTAGAATCATAGACTTCTATCATAAAACCAATTGGTACTATGTAGGGTAACCCATTATCTTATTTATTGAGTTATGTGACTGTCAACCACCAATGTGGGACTCTCTAACTCTAACATGCTGCCTCACGTGCAGCGGTATGAATCATCGCACAAACTGGACAGAAAGGGGTAGCGGGCCAACCTTAGACTTTGATACCATATTAGAATCATGGGCTCCTATCATAATCTTATATATTGAGTTATATGACTGTCAACCACCAATGTGAGACTCTCTAACTCTAACGGGTATAGATTAAGTGTTTTTGGAATGAATGATATCTATGGCGTTTGGTTTCAGAACATGCTATGCTTTTAACAAATTCTTGATACTCAGGTCCCTGGCCAAGAGACGCAGTTTGTCACAGAAACTCTACAATTCAACTTCATTTTATACTTCAGAAACTCATTTGCTTGTACCTACAAGTATATACTATCCTACATACAATGAGAACTATACCCCCCATTAATACTCTGGTATTTTGTTTGTATTTAAAAACATCAAGATAAAACATGGTTAAGAGATTTAACATTTTTAAAGTTGTTTGTAAATTGTACTCCTGAAAATACAGTGTAAGAGATATCATGTAATGCAATTTAGTGCTTCCACAACCGAGCTCAATTTAAGATCGAGTTTATCGGTGACACAGGTATGCGGTCACCACATTTCCATAATAAAGAAAATGGGAGAAGAATTACAATAGCTCAACTACAGACAAATGTGGGGGTCAAAAGTGATCTTCTTTGCAAGGTGGGAGGATGGTGTCACACTCTCATTAGATGAAAATATACCAAATTAAATCAAATCAAATCCGTTTATCTCATTATTTTTCATATAAGTTTTTACTTTTTATAAAAGATATTTTTGTATTAAAATTAATTACAATAAACTGCATTTTTAATTCCCTATAAATAGAAACCAATGTGGCATAGTACAATGCACAACTTAATATTTCCCTTCAAAAAATACTCTCTCAATTTTTGTAATTAGTGTTAATCCCTTGTCAATATGTTTAACATTTAGAGAAATTTTGAGGAAAGGAGGCATGTCCATAATTTTTTATCTTAAAAATTATAAAAAAATTAAAATTTGTATTATATAAGTTAAAACAAGTAATAATGTGTATTTGAATGTGAAAATATAAAAAATACATTTAGAGTGTTTAAATTTAGTATCTAATTTAACAAATGTAGTTCATAAGTTAAAAAATACAGTGGCATGTCCATACATGCCATAATTTATGGACATGCCACCTGTTAGGAGACTTACTCTAATACGAATACTACTATTTTCCATGATTTATATTATTATATTTTTAATTATAAAAATTTATTTATAAAATTTGAAAATATTATTATTTTAATATTATAACATTACAATAATAATTAGTATTTTAAAATAAACTATCTATATTTAGTATTAAAATAATATATAAAGAGAAAGTTTGGTTGGGTTGGATCATTGATAAACCTTTAAAAAGAAATAAATTGATTGAATTGTATGAGTTGGGTAGGTGGATAGGAGAGATATAATATTTAATTGAAGTTATTGGTTGAATTGGATCATAGATTAGACACACTTTCCTTTTTTGTTTTTTTTTGGATTTGACACACTTTCCTTTTATGGCAAGAATATATCAATTTCATCCACTCATTCTACTTTTTCCTTTTTGAATTCAATTTCATTCACTCATTTCATTCACCAAAATCCAAGCACTTAAGCTTATGTCACATCTTACAAAACGGAGGTAGTGTCAAATAGGAGATATCTTTGTTAATGCGTATTTCCCGGCAGCCCGTGTCCAGCAAAATTTGATTGACATCAAATTTGATATCCTAAAAAGGGGGTAAAGGAGAAATTCAAGTAAAAATCTTTAAAACAACGGATTTATGGTGATACTGTTATTTGAAGATTTATATCAAATTTGTAGACTATGGTCCATTAAAATAATCAGATCAATTTTATTGTTATTTCAATTTAATTGGTTCTTCAAACTTTTTGAGGTCAAGTTAGAGATATTTCTATGCATTATGAGTGTTTTCAATACACTAGAGAAAAATATTTTTTCCAATTAAAATGATTGGTTTTGTCTCCTACTTTAGGGAAACGACCTTTACGGGTTGAATGGAGACAAACCAGATTTTTACTTGGGAGATTTATTAGTTTTGTTTTGATTGCCTTAGATGTTAGATCAAATGTGTGAATGAAATACGCTGCGTGCATTTCATTTGATACTTCACTGTGATTGATTCTGATGGTATTCTCATGTCAATTTCATTGTGGTAACACTATGACTACACAATGAATACTGCTTATACTTGGCCACCCTTCTCACTGTCACATTGCCCGCGCTTCATATTGTAATATTGACTAGTGTCTTTGTGTATTGTTTCTCTCTTTTAACTACTGAGCCTTTAGTTTAGAATTGTAATATTAAGTCAGTATCTCAGTGTAAGTGTGCGTATTCCATATCATATGTTGTAATCGCACAATGTACAATATTGAGCTTAATAGAAAAGGAATGAAAATCCTATAAAATCTCGTCCAATTGACGGTTTATCCAAAAATTATCAATGTAAAACATCCTTTGATGGGTAATTCAAGTGGCTACTTCTTATCTCTTTTTTATATAATAAACTATAATCTGATTTGCATTATAATACACTTATGTTAAGTATAGTTACAAGATTATTTTCTTATGGTTGCTAAAAGTGAAAATTTCAATTTAACAAATAATTTGGAAGCTTCGCATTAGTATTCAAAAAAAGATAAGTTGTAAAAGTAAAAGAGTTTCGTCAATGTCTCAAATTATTAAAAGTGTTAGCATACCAAAATACTACATTAACATTATTAAAAAATCGTTTGCCTTTCTTCGCAGTGTATACATATATGAAGTAAAACAGAAACTGAACTCCGTTTTCAAAAATAATTTATAATTGAGTTCTCTATAACACAGTTTTATATTAGATCGGCTAAACGTGGTCATTTTATAATTAATTTAATTAATAAGGTGATTTTATTTTTATTTATTGCAATGTTACTACAACATTAAAAAACTTTTAAAATGTATTGTAATACATAAATAATTATAATTTAATTATAAAATTATTAAAATGAAGTTTTTATAATCAGATAGAGGAAACTTTCTCTATCAGTAAACGTATCCTTTTTTTCCATTTTTTTACTCCTTTTTGTGTTGAAAATTGGAATATACTATAGAAAAGAAAAGGCTGTAGCATATATAGGGGTGGGTGTCGGTTCAATCGATTTTCAGTTTATTCAATTTGAGTTATTTGATTTTACCTCTAAAAAGCCCAAAATTGAAACTAACCCGAATAACCCAAATTATCCGAACCGAATTCGGAATTCGATTTCGAGTTGAAATCGAATTCAACCCGAATAAACCGAATTGATTGTAATTTTTTAAAAATAATTACTAAAATCGTATAACTTAATTTAAAATTAAATAAATATATGTAATCTAATTTCTACACCATCAAAATCAATTTTACAAAATAAAAATCCAACAAGTACAACACAAATTCAATCATAACAATGTAAGCATTACATTCAAGATTAAAGTAAAATAGTTCTTTTTAAGATTCATCTTCAGAGCCTTCACATTCTTCAAGCACTCCGCATTCACATTCACCTCCAAGCACTCCACAAATTTACTTAGGGTACCTCGTGTTATTTACTTATTTTTTCCAAACTTACTTAGGATTTAGATTTTAGGAATAATTTTTTAAATATAAATATTGGTCATCCAACTTAAATTTATTTATAAATTTAATTTTGTTGTTTTAAAATTTAATTATTATTAAATATTTAATTAATTTAATTAATTACAATTCAGTATTCTATTCAGGTTTCAATTTCAGTTTTAATATCCAAAACCGATCCAAAAACCGTATTCAAAATTTAGTTTATTCAATTCGTATATCCGAAAATCGTGTGTTAATTTCGGTTTGGATTATTCGAATTTGAATAATTCAATTTTCGATTTGATTTTTGATTTTTTGTCTTTTTTCCACCCCTAATTGATTGTATTAATTGTTGGTATAAAAGTATCACAGTTGAAAAACATAGGATTAGTAAGTGCAAATATGAAACAAGAGCTCGCAAGCATGTAATCATAAGAACGAGTTATGAAATCCACCAGAAAAGAAGATCAAATTTCTGGTTCAACAAAACTAAAAATATTTTGGCCTATAGTAAGTATTTAAATATTGTAATGAAACACTAAATTTAAAATATCAAAATCAAAATGGAAAATATTAAACTGTTATTTTGAGATGTGAAACCATCTCGGTTGGCTAAAAAGACCTAAAAGTCGCAATATTATGAGTTGCATTGGTTGACTTGTTTCCCTTTTCAAAAACGTATCACAATTGTTATATAGACACGAAATGCTAAATTCGCACTGAAAGTACTGAACATTTGCGACGATCGATTTCTTCCTCGATTCTAACAGTCAAACTCCCTATATCAAAAAGTGCTTGGAAAAATATGTGGTTGTTGATAACCGTTAGTAAGATTGATCTAGTAAAAATAATATGAGTATATTTTATTACTCAATAACTTATTAAATAGTAATATTAATTCATATATAATTTATTGTTTATTAAAATTTAATATTTATGAATTTTAAATATTTTATACTTTAAATAATTATTAGTACGTATATCCATGCAGGCTCATGAGATTTTTAATTAATTAAAATAAATATAAAGTTATTTGAAATAATTCGACTATATAATTTCAAAATTTTAATTCAAACATTTTTCCTTTTTAAAAAAGAGTTTGTCTCTTGAAAGACGGTCTTTCCATAAGTCATGGAAAGACCAAGGTTTAAAGTGTAAATTAGAAGAAA
>JAUOBV010000010.1:9634462-9647057 GCA_032360425.1 Rubia occidens
AATGTAAAAGAAACAACTGAAAAAAGAAAGTTTGGCAATAATAGAGAAACATAGGGGGTATATAAGTATATATACTACTGTGTGATAACATTGTTAGGTTCGTTATAACATACTCCCTCCGTTCAACTTTAAATTGCTTATTTACTTTTTCACGGTGTTCAAGTAGTATGTTTGACCGTAAATATCTCTAGTTACTTATAATAAGGGCGCATAAAAAAAATAATATTTAGAAAATATATGTTAAGACAAATCTAACAATATCTAACATGATATATTTATTATTTATATATTAATTTTTATTTAGAGTCAAAGTTTACAAAGTTTAACTCAAAAAGTAAATAAACAATTTAGAGTGAGATTGAGAGACTATATTTTTAGAATATCAAATTTTCACAAATTTTAATTATTTTTAATGAAAAATATTAAACATTTTTTTAATTCAACCGTTAAAAATTAAAATGTGAAACTTAATATGAGACGGAGGGAGTAGAAGAGTGGATAAAAGGGAAGGACCAAAATTGTTGGCTATTTAAGCAATCAACAAAAGAGAACATGCTCTAAAATCCAGGGTGCAGATAGCAATTTACAGATTAAAAAAAAGGCGGTGCCCGGAAATACGTGCCCGCGGAATTAACTGTGGATAACTGAATTCACTGTAAATCTTTTCATTTCCAGTCTCTTCGAGAGAAACCTGAAACTTCCCTGTCTTAAACGACATCGTTTTATATTGCTCGGAAACCCTAACTTATCTACGCTTTCGCCGGGAAAACGAACGGATATGGAAGCCACGGCGGACGTGAAGGGAATCCTAGGCAAAATCATGCCGCCCAGGCTGGAAGACGCCGGCCTCGAAGACTGCGCCCTGCCGCAGGAGGCCATCAAGCAAGCGTTCGCGAAGGCCGCCACCGCCATCCGATCAGTAATCTCGGTCTCATCGGACGACGAGGAAACCGAGGGAAACTGCGTGAACGATCCCTGGCCGGTAGCCGGAGAATCCTCCGACGAGCTCGTCGGAATCGCTGAAGGTCTCGATCACATCCCCGGAAGCTGCGCGAACGAGAAGGGAATGGAGCTGCCGGAGTTCGCCAGCGACGCGGTTGCGGTGAGCGACGAGGACGAAAAAGCAGATGAGGTGGTGGCCCCCGGCCCCGCCGTGGCGGAGAGTGGGGACAGCAGCAAGGCGTGCATCAATGGATTGCAAGGACTGCAAATTGGAGAGAAGAGCAAGGGCAAATTGGGAAAGAAAAAAAGCAGTGGCAAAGTTGTAAAAAATGTTGATGATGACGATGAGAGCGAAGGGGAGAAAGAATCTGAAGTGCCTATATTAACTGAAGCATATGTTTGAAGCGGTGCTATTATTATTAAAATTATTATAAGATAAACCCAATCATTCTCAAAAATAGTTGTTTTTGTACTCTATATGAGCAGCATTTTGTGCTTTAATTTGTATCTTTTAAAAAAAAAATAAGATCCAGAATTATGACAGAAGACAGGTAGAATTAGATTGAGAAGCTTCAGGTGGGCCTGTTTTCTAGTCTGCCTCTCTTTCGTAAGCAGGGCTGGTAATTACTAGTCTACTAGTACATTGATTAGGTAGATTTTTTGAATATTAATAAATAGACATTTTGGTCTTTACTTGTCTCTGTTAACCGGATCTTGGGTTACCCATTTGGTTTCTTTAAGATTTATCATTTTCTCACCGCTTTCGTGGCTTCAAGGGTCTGAGCTGGAGGAGCTGGAGGAGCACTCTTAGGTGATTTCATTCCCCTCGAGTTCTCACTTTTTGATTTAGGTTTATGATTTCTTGTTTGTAGAGTTTGTATGTTTATTATTGAAGTTGGTTTCTTGATTTTCGGTTAAGGGTTTCGCTTTCTATGGAGAGTTGATGCAGAAAGCTATGATGTCTGTGAGTCCATTGCTTGTGTGGTTAGGGGTTGTTTGTGTTCTTGGTGCTTTGATCGAAGTTTCAGGCGAGTTGGGGCCGGAGCAGGGTGTTTCTAAAGGAAATGGGACCATCATTGAGCTTTTCTCGGGGTTTTCATGGATGAGAAGTAAGCCGGTGTACCAGCATGTCTGGCCGGTGAGTTGGTAGCTTTTCAGGGAAGTCTAGTTGTGGTTTATTGGTTTGGTGTGTGTTTTATGATTGGGATTTTGTTATGTTAGGATATGGGATTCAGCTGGCAGATTGTTTTTGGCACTGTAATTGGTTTCTTTGGTGCTGCTTTGGGAAGTGTAGGTGGCGTTGGCGGAGGTGGAATTTTTGTCCCTATGCTTACTCTGATCATTGGGTTTGATGCTAAATCATCCACCGCCATATCAAAGTGTAATTGAAGACAACCTTTATCTTACTATAGTGGGATCATGGACCATAACTCGGCATCTTGTTCATTCGAAAGCTTTGTAGTTGTCCATTTTAGTTTCTGAAAATTCAAGTTTGATTTCCTTGTGATTGAACTTTTTCTTGGTTTTGTTAGGCATGATTACGGGTGCCGCTGCTGCGACTGTTTACTTCAATCTAAGACTCCGCCATCCTACGCTTGACCTGCCTATCATCGACTATGATCTAGCTCTCCTTTTCCAGCCGATGCTGGTGCTTGGGATCAGTATTGGGGTTGTTTTTAATGTTCTTTTTGCTGATTGGATGGTGACGGTTCTGTTAATCCTTCTTTTCATAGGTACTTGTCGGGTTTAATCCTTCAGTTCATTTTCCTTTAGGGGATCATTACCTGTAGTGTCTAATTTTCAGGAACGTCGACTAAGGCGTTCTTCAAGGGCGTGGAAACATGGAAGAAAGAAACAATTATGAAGCAGGTTGGCTTCTCTCTTTTTTCCGTAGAAATTTAAACTATTTTTCAATCAGTCTTCTCAATTTCTCATGTTTGTGTATTGTTTTTGGTTGTCAGGAGGTTGCTAAACTGGCGGCTTCTCAAGGTGAGTTGTGTCTTTTTTTTATTGTAGTACGCAGTTTGAAATTATCGTTCTTAGGCTATTTAGGTGATTCGTGAGCTGAAATCAGGTACTAGTGGCGAACAAGTTCCCTACAAACCTCTTCCTGGTGAACCAAACACCAGCATCCAAATGAAATATGGTTTGAACAAAGCGTCAGAGGTAAGTGACATCAGAACAAGTTTGTTAGCGATGATTTTGAAAGCTCTAAATCGTGACCATTGCTTGAACTGTGTTTTTCTAGGTCCCGGTTATGGACAATATATATTGGAAAGAGGTCTTTATGCTTTTGTTTGTCTGGGCCTCTATTCTTTTTCTTCATGTCTCCAAGGTATTTATGCTCGTGTTTGATTTCAATTTTTTTCCTCCTGTCCTTATCGAGCTGAACTAAGAAGTAGTTTCAACATTTCAACAGAATTACACCACAACCTGTTCAATATCGTACTGGACACTGAGCTTGTTACAGGTACTATTTCTCCACAAAGCTGGAAAATAAACGGTCGTTAATAGCAGTCAACTAATTGAAAAAGTAATTTTTTATTGGTCTAGATTCCCATTGCTGTCGGAACATCTGCATATCAGGCTGTTCGCTTATACAAGGGGAAAACCGTGATAGCATCTAGGGGGGATGATACTGGGAAAGGATGGAGCGTGTCTCAGCTGATTTTCTGTTGTTTTTGTGGCATTTTGGCCGGTATAGTTGGAGGGCTGTTAGGACTCGGTGGAGGATTCATCTTAGGTCCTTTGTTTCTTGAGCTTGGAGTTCCTCCACAGGTGTCGAGTGCCACAGCTACCTTCGCGATGCTATTCTCCTCATCAATGTCTGTTGTGCAATATTACCTTCTGAAGCGTTTTCCCGTGCCATATGGTAAGTTTTCCCCCCCTCTACAGCCCTATTTTCTACGCCGGGTTTTCATTTTCATTCATTTATCTCGGGTCGTTTGCCTTTCAGCGTTGTACTTTGTGGCCGTGGCTACAATGGCTGCCTTAGTTGGGCAAAGCGTGGTACGGAAGATCATTAGTGTCCTAGGCAGAGCATCTTTGATCATTTTCATTCTGGCCTTCATAATTCTCGTCAGCGCAGTTTCACTAGGCAAGTTTTTGTTTACTTTTGCATTTTTTAAACCTGATTTCCTGTCGCGTAAAATGACTGGCATTGGGTTTCTTACAGGTGGAGTTGGGATATCGAGCATGATTGACAAGATCGCTGCGAAAGAGTACATTGGTTTCGATGACATTTGTGGATCAGTTGGTCGGAGTTGAACTTAACCCAAAGGCGGTGCTTCTGACGGATGACAGTTTAACCACTGTTCTGATCGACTCGATTCAGACGTTTCAGCACATATTGTAATTTCCATTTTAAGGACATTAGGTCATTTCGCTGTGAATGGGTTATATTCTAAAGCTAGCTCTTCATTTTCCATTGCAATGAGGGGAAAATGTTCAAATGTTAACTGCATGAGGAAAAAAATATGTATGGGGAGGGTAATTAATGGGAGGGTAATTAATCTTCTGATATTTATTCGTACTAAAGACGTTGAAATAGTTTAAACTTATTTAACTAGTAAAGTCCTATCAATCCTTTTCTCATTAATTGAAGTAATAAATTTGAACCCGCTGTAAACAAATTTATAAATGAGTGTGCATTCCTAATTCAATTTCTATTCATTTAATTCATTAATTTTTGCACCCGTTCATGAGTTTCATGTGTCAATGGAGATGTTCTAACCATGGCTTAATTTATGGGTACAATCATACCAGCACTAACGCACTGGATCCCATTAAAACTCCGAAGTTAAGTGTGCTTGGGCGAGAGTAGTACTAGGATGGGTGACCCCCTAGGAAGTTCTCGTGTTGTACCCCTCCCTCCTTGGTCTCGGGCAGGTGGGGGCGTTGCGGGCGAGCGTTATCGTCTTTTGGTCCAATGAACACATGAGTGATGCTTTAATTGTATAAGATTAAATTATTTTTTTGGTCCCCAAAAACATATTCTTTTTAAAGATGAAAACCACCAAAAATCTAGTTTGGGGACCAAAAATTTCACTTTAAATATTTAGGATACTAAACAAACGTGGTTTTTCTCTCGGGGATCAAAAGATGGTAAAAGATGGTATTTTTAGGGGAAAAAACAATTTAGTCATTGTATAACTTTGTTTTTTTAGCATGCTAATATCTTATTTTATCGTGAAGATTTGTTTTTTTCAATAAAAAGGTTCTATACATGAAAATATTCATTACATTTTGACTATTTGCACAAATCACAAATTCATTACATGCAGGGAGACAACGAGGTGATGTCTCACCATCTCCTTTCACAATATTGGAGAACTTCAACTGCATAAATTTGAGTGTGTGATATCAACACACAAGGAATGATAATAATTGATGTAAGTTATACTCCATGTCCTAATACATTAGCTAACTATCTGAGGTATATGTTATGGACTTTCTGCAATAAATTAGTCTTGTAAAACAAAGGATCAAGCCATCGGTTCTTCATAAAAAGTAACAAGTTTACTTGCAAGATCCATAGTGTATACATACAAATATTCAAAACTAACAATGATGAACATTGAAAAGATAGAAACGTTATAGGCTAATATTTTCGTCGGCAGATACATCTCCATATAATCCATCCTTCTCTCATTCCTTTAATATTTGCTCTTGCATTATTTCAAATTTCTTGCATACACTCGGACTAAGTTTGGTGAGATCTTTCTCCAATATGCGTTTCTTTTCCTTTCACTTCTGAACTTTTTGTTTCATCATTTGGTTACTTCTTTTTAATTCAATCTCGGCATTGTATATTTTTTCTTTCAACTGATACTCTTTCTTCTCTTTTTCGTTTTCTTTATACATATCTAGCTCTTCTCTGTTCAAATCAAATTGCCTTTAAAGAGAGGCTTGAAGATTACCTAGCGCATCAGCCACACTATTTTCTGCAGCCACTCTTTTCTTCTGATCTTTGCACCTTTTCTTCCAACGGTTGGACATGCAACTTCTTCATTGTTCGTGTTGTCCAATTCGTCAGCTTTTGTTTTAGGACTTTAATTTTCATTTGAATCTAGAATTGTAAGTAAAAAAGTTAAATTACTAAGTAGTATTAGTGGCAGATTAAAAAACATAATGCAGAGATTTAAATGATGCAATTCAAGAATGATTATTCAAAGACAATTTTGGGGCTAGTTAGATTTTTTGTCCGTGTGGTTTCTTTTTATGATAAAGTAGGCTTGCTATAGCCGATAACTGAATATGTTCAATTCATTTAAAGGCCTTTGCATGCAGTTGAATGCATCCAAAGTTTGTAAAACTCTATATGCATGCCACTATAGCTTAGTATATGAAAAAATAATTGTGATTCTAATGACTCTCACTTGGTTTTCAGATCTGTCCTCTTTGCGTTTCAAAAGTGGATAACACTATGGCCGTACATCTAATAATGCAGAATATGCAATGCAGACTTAGAATAAAAAATGCATAAGTCAAAGTAACATTTTCATGAAGTAATGCAGAATATGCAAGGAAATTCATTAACTAATACTCATCCAATTTAATCTAATTATGAAGTGGTGCACAAAAACTTGGAATGGAAATTGGGTCGGACTGTGTTTGTTTCGAGGTTGGTGGATTTTCATTTGATAAATCAATTGAACACTTCCACTTTCTGGCTCTATCTTGCTTAGTTAGATGTTGCGTACACCATTTTGCATTTTGTCTACAGATCTCCCAACATTCTTCATGCTTGAATGATTGATTTTTGTTGGTATATTGAAATGTTTGTAGTGTGACTTTTTTCTACACATGAAACAATGGAAAATATCCAACTATAATTGTATCATCTGCGTAAATAGTACTTACAATAAACTAAGAAAGTTGAAAGATAGAACTTACCACACCTTTAAGAGTCGTTCCATATTTTTTCATCCTCTCCAGACGTTCATAGCATCTGTGAAATTTGTTTACTGTTGTTGAAGTCTGGCCCATCGACATTCAATGGCATTAGAATCTCGAGTTCTATCAAATTCCCCCATGTTTTCTCTCCATACTTGTAAAATGCGAGTCCACAAGGTTTTTTATTTATTTTTTACTAGCTCCAGTATCTACATCACATAAGATGTATAGTCAAACCTTTGTAAGAGCTATATCTTCGTCAAGTGTCCAACGACTAACAGTTGCTGGGGTTTTTTTTTTCAAGATTTAAGGATGATCTGTTTTTCTTTCGGGATGGTTTGGATTGTTCAGAGTTTGCGGACACGTTAATCCAATTCGGAGCACTAAGTAAACCTTGATAAGAAAAGTTATGTCCATATTGTTGTTGAGATTGAGAAGACATCCTAGGAAAACTTTGTTGATATTAAAAGTTTGAAGAAATCCTTCCATTGCAGAATTGATCTAAATTAACAAATGGGTTTTGGTGCGGGGTGGGAGCTTGAGACTGGATTCCAGTAGAATTGAAAAAGGATATGGTATCCAGGGAATAAATTTTGTTTGATTGAGAAAATTGCTGAATCTCTTCGGAATCCATGAGCCCTATGTTATCTACAATCAACATAAGAATTAATCAGCATACACAACTTGATCTTCCTCAATCACTTGAATGCATTAGTGCAATTCAAAGAACCTAATACATAAAATGAAAGACAACAAAGAGCAGGCACATATGACAAAGAGTCTTCCTACAAAGTTATGCAAAATATATGAATAAAGCGTCAAATATATCCTTACAATCAATTATAGACTACTAAAAATAAAATCAATCCTAGAACTCATTGCTGGAGCTTTTTTTACACAAATTCATGAGTGTTATATTACTTGTCTGATCCTGTGTAAAATACATAAATCAGCAAAATCTTTCAAATACAAATATACTATAGTTGAGGAAGGTGGGAAAGATTGGTTTTTCATTTCACTTCACTTTAATAAAATAGACCTTTTCCCACACAATGAAATAGGGCCTTATGGATGCACTAGCCGAGGTCTACTAATACCATCCAATTATCAATTTAAAACTGTGGTGTGTTTTAAATATCAATATGCAGAATTTCAATATGCACAACAAAATCCAATATGCAGTTATAAATGTAAAATTTAGTGGAAAATTTATTAATATGCAGCAGTTCACATATTGTTTCATGTTGGCTTCAGCCACATCCTAGTGGTGTGTTTTAGTGAAAAAATTATAGGACAATGAAATCCAACACAAATCCCTACCAAAATGTTTACAGATCCCCAACGCAAGCTTAAGCATAACAACCATAAGTTTAACAGCAAAATCAAAGGCAACGAAACACGCAGCAAAACAATTCAAATCCAAAATTGAGAAAACAAACACCAAAAATCACCTCAAAGCGCAGTAAAAACTAGCAAACTTAAACAAAAAGATGAACACACAAAAAATTGATAAGGACCGAGAGAATAAGCAATATAGAAAAAATACATGCACACAAAACTAAACAACATGAAAGGGGGGAAACAGACGGACAAACAATACCGTGGAAATTCTCAGGAGCTCTTGAATCTCGATCTGGTGATTGGAGAAAAATTTGAAACCCTACTTCTCGACGGTGAAGTGGATTTTAAATGCGAAACAATGAAAACTGAATTGCCCACCCTTTTTTGGCTGATTTGGCAAATCCCGGACGTTGATTTCACCCTTTAGTATTCGATGCACACTTCGACGAGGTCGCTAAAATTTTCATCCACGTAATGTTGACCCTTGGATTGGAGTTTAAATTTGGGATTGGGAGTCAATAAGGCTTCCGTGGCAGTTGAAAGTTCCAAAAAGGAAAGCTGCGTTGGTGCTGCTCTAAGAGTATCTCCAATGTAAATATCAAATTTGATAGCCACGTCATCTTGATAGACCCCAATTCTAAAATATATCTCCGATGCAAGAGTTAATGTTAGGCGTCAATTCAAATCCGAAAATACACCTATGTGGCATAAATTGTAAGTGACCCCTTCAATTATTTTCCTTGGTTACATCCACACGTTGCAATTTGGGAATTTAGATTCCAGAGTCAATTGGAAAAAAAAATTTATGCACTTGACACACTTAATTTTTTCATAGATGTTTCTATTGATTTTATACACTTTCCCTTTTTTGACAAGATTCATACAATTTCATCCTCTTATTTTACTTTTTTTATCTTTTAAAATTAAATTATATTCACTCATTTTATTCACCATAAATCCAAACATCTAAAACTAGGGTGTCAAGCGGAGAGATTATAGCAAACGTATCAGATTAATTGAATCTTGAGATAAATTTTATCTCTACGCAAATGACAATAAAAGTTAAATAGTGAAGGACTTTCTATCACTAAAGGGAGATCTTCTATCATATTTCTCTCAATCAATATTCTCTTTCTTATTCAATTCTTTACTTAGTCGAGCTTTATTCCCTTTCATGTGTTTTTCTCCCCTTATTCTTCCTTCCACTCTCATTAAAAAATCATTTCTTTATACTTCCTTTTAAAGTCTCAAAATTGCTTCCTGTGCTTTGGAGACTTGTGGGTATGCTTTTTCTTCAAAGTTAAAATATATCTTAATTTTCTTTTTAGATTTTCAAAGAACGAGAACCCAATTTGGGAGTCATTTGACAATCATGGTCATGCGAACTTTCATTCAAGCATCAACATTAAAGATGACAAGTGAAAAATGGATAGGGACAGTTAATTTCAAGGTTGTTTGCCTTCTTTTTTTCAACAGTTTGCCATCTTTAACTTTGTGGTTTCAGAATTTGGTTTGAAACCTCCCACACAAGTGGGCAAATGGGTGGCGTTTACAACATTTCCTCCACCCACTTCTGTTTGTTTGCAAGTCAAAGAAAAAGGCCAGAACACAATTAATGTCCTTCATTTAATTCTGATTTTATAAAGGCAAAGAAAAAAATAAGAAAAACTAGTAACACAATAATGTTAAAATTATGTTCGTTGGCTGGAAATGTGATAATCTTTAGAAAACATATGAGAAATGTTCATATTCATAAAAATTGAGTAACGTCCCATTCTCACTAGATTATCTCCACTTCCCTTCATCGTGAATTTGATTTCATAAATTTTAGATTAATTTAGTCCATTTTCTCTCAAACTTCTACAATTCGATTTAGCAGTTTTGTATATTATTTAAATTAATTCAGTTATAATATTACTTTTTAAATAAATTTATTTTTAAACCACTCTTGTTTAGTTCAATAAATTTCACTTCAATCGAATAAGATAAGCTCAGAAGAACAAAACCTTAGTCATATTGTTACTCCCTCTCTCCCAGCACAACCTGAAAAGTAACTATTCACTTAGTCAAAATTGCTTAACTTTAATTAGGATATTGTCGTAGGTGATCTTGTTAGGATCGTAAATAGCATGTATTATAAAAATATCAACTTTTCATAAATTGTATTTACACACAGTAATATATATCAATGATAAAAAAAAATTAAATGTCAACTGATGAAAGTTAAAGTGTGCAAAATTGACTGGGGCGGAGGGAGTACTATTTTTCAATATACTTATTATGATTTCAGTTCAGATAAACTCAAATACTTAAAACTCAAATACTGTGACCTAAGTGTGTAATAGGAGTTTATGCTGTAAAACACCAAACTCCCACCATTAAGTTAATGTTACACTTTTCAAATTAAAGGCTACGTCCATAGTAAATTACACTATTGGATATCATAAAAATGATGTCTCTACTTGATGGATATGCTATATATTAAATAATAGAGTAAAGTGCTTATATAACCCTAAGTTTTTTGTTATGTGCAAATATAACCCCGAGTTTTTTGAAAGTGCAATTGTACCCGAAGTCGTCTAAGCAAGCAGTTGTACCCTGATTAAATTAGGAGGGAAAAATGGGTACTCAAGTATAATTTTACATATTTGGCCGGCCATGGGTATATCTGGAGTTTTGAAAATCGGCCATGGATATATAAGCACTTTTGAGAGACCGAGGGTTATATTTACACTTTCCAAAGAATTGGAGGTCCTCAAATCATTTTACTCTAGTTATTTTTATCCCATTTTCTTGGTTTGTTGCATTATTAGCATAATTACTTTTAGATGCTAGTTATCTTGTCTTCACGTTCATAACATAATAAAAAACAATGACCATCCCCCCCTTTACTTGATTTTATATATCTATATCTAGGCTAGTATCCACCTTATATGCACGAACCCTTAGGAAAATCCATCTTTCTCATGGGTGACCCAGATTTGCCACTATCTACTTAATTAAAAGTATTTAGGGCTATAAATTATTACTTTGAGAGGTCGACCTCCCATCAAAATAACATGATGGATAAATTCATCAAAATCAACTTAGAACATGCATAATAAGGCCAGGAGAAAGGTAAAAAAAGGTTTTGGGTAAATATATAATAACTTATATCAAAGAATATAGTCAAATATTGAAAGTGTTTCACTAGGGGTTAATGTAATTGGAAGGCCATTTAAGCTGCGTGGTACATCCTAGTCTTCCATTACTTTCACACATAACAACTGAAAGTATAAAAATTTGATCTCTTAGAAAAATATATTGATGTAGAGAGTGCTCAACTAAATTTCCCAAATTTTAGAAAATCTCATTCAAAAATGTGAAGGCATATCAAATTTACAAAGTTTTTAAAAATGAAGTTTACAACTAACAGGATACTTTTATCAAGAGCCACTAGAATTTATTCATGAAAAATTATCGACTCAAAACACATTTTTTTAAAAAAAAAGTGTGAAACAAAACGCACAATAAACCTCCCCCAACAAAACGCACAATAAAAATTCCCAATAATAGGAGAGTTTTGGATCAAAATCAGGTTCCGTGGAAGCTCCAGTTTGGCCAAACGGAGCATGTGAGTCCAGTTTTCCAAAGGGTGCGAATTCTCCATGTTGCAAATTCAAGTACCACACAATCTGTAGGTGAAGATAATTAGAGAAGATGAGAAATTCCAACTTTAAGAAAGAAAGAAAATAATAACGGGAAAAAATTGGTGGCTTCTCAATTAGTGCCTTTGTTTATATCCTTTGGAGAAGTGTTGACCATCGGCCACACCATGTATCACAAACACTAGAATGGGCTTGTAGTTCTTATATGTTATGGAATCATGGATTGAAACAATGTTTGTCGTGTCACACAAATACTCCCCAAGTGTTAGCTTTTTATTTTATTCTCTGTTGACTTGCATGGTAGTAGTTGTTAGTAAACAAACCCCCCCATCCTGCAAGCCCTGTTTTAGCAACACTGATTATTACTGACGTAACCCACCCTTCCCTGCATCGCTAATTAATCTATGAATAGGAGACCCTCCAACCAATTAAAAATTGGGAGGAAGACTACTAGGGGTCAAAGATAGATATTTGTATTGTTACACCCGTTGCTACTACTATGCTACCAAGAATGGTAGATAGTGGAAAGTACCAATGTCGTCCACAAAGATGTTAGGAATCTAATAATCAACTTTCCAGAAATGTGATCAGATTTTCAATTCGACCACGTGTTAGGAATAATCAATGAGGTAAAATATGCATTGGAGTGTTTGTACTAAATCTACTAACAAGCAATTGATCACAAGAATAAACTATGTAAACTAGCACTCGAGGAATATTTGCTTAATGTGATTAATGTCATTTTGATTGTCGATTTCATCACATTAAAC
>JAUOBV010000010.1:9647157-9657482 GCA_032360425.1 Rubia occidens
ATACTTGGTGACGCTTGTATGTGAAATTTGAAAAGTTATCATTTAAGCCCCCAGGTCTTTGTGAATGATGCCCAAACTTACTAATATCTACTTTCTAGTACTCAGAGTTGAGTGAGGGGCAACAATATAAACCATGTATTGAGAAAACCTATTAGCCTTGTTGTGTTACTTCAATTTTGCTGCTTCTCGTATTCGTGTTTCAGATGACATAAAGATACATCGAGTCCCAATAATGCCTCTCGGTGCTTCACACACGCTGTTGCTGCTACATTTTGGGGCTCGCATGCGGCTCTCAAATTTGCAACCAACACTCTTTCAGGGCACACATGACAAAAGTATTCATCATATGAGAGGAGGATCTTGCAGCTCAATGCACACACAATTAAGCTTTTTAGAAGTGCTACTCATATTCATCTCGTGGGAAGTTTAAAATGTCTAAATTAGGTGATGTCCGACCAAAGTTAGCAATTAACACGAAGGGTGAAGATTGTTAACTTTGAAAATGCATCTCCTAATATTTTGTGTTATTCTATATATGATCAATTGCTAGTATTAGCTACTCTCTTATCTTTTAGAGGCAACTCTGTTGCCTCAATCCTTAGGGACTCAAAACTTTGTATCATTTCATTTTAAAAGGATGGGGACCATAATACATATTCCCCACCTCTGGGTGGTGTTATTCAAAATATATATAAATCTTATCTTTGGTCACAAGTGCCCCAGGTTATTCATTTAACGATGACTTTGGGGTGCCTCATCAAACATATATCATGTTGTAAAGATCCTTAAAATGTAAATATTTCTACCTAATTCGATATATAAAACAAGTTAGATACCCTAACATCCTAACGGTTTAACTTTTTTTTTAAAAAGATAGAACCTTGTATTAAAAAATTCAGTGTTGTTAGAGTAAGTAAATATGATGATCAGATTTTATTTGATTATAGATTAGGTTGATGACTAGATTAGAGCTCTATTAGGCCTAGTCTACCTTTTGTACTTTATTTATTCCATTCAGTAATATCAGAATCATTACGGGGAATTCATTTTTTCATAGTATCAGAGAAAGTTCTGATCCTAAACCCTAACCCCTAATTTTTTCCTTCTTCCGCCTCCTCTTCTCTCCTTTCTGGCTACAGGATGACTTTCAGCTGAAATTTGGAAACCCCCAGCAGTCTTTTCCAATCAATTTTGGGTGTATTTCGAAAGTGATTCTTCTTCTCATGCGGCACTTTCTCTCCGGCGTTTGATTAATCCCTCAGTAGAGGCATTTTTCTCTAGCCTCTTTGCTTCAGGGGGTGTTTTCTCACTGGTTACTGACTCTTCCTGTTGTGCTCTTCTCCGGTAGCGTCGTTGTTGACTCTAATATGTTCTTTCAGTGGTATTCGACACAGGCAAGTATTGAACTCGGAAGCACTATGCCGACGACTCTCCTTTTCAAACTCCGACTATGGCGGCGCATCCGATATCACCTTCCGCATCCACCCCCAACGGTGTTGATTCTTCATATTCTTCGGGCGCGATGACTTCCATCAGAATTCTCTCAGATGGTTATCTCCTTTGTGCCAGCAAGTCTTCCAGTGCGTCAGATCTACGCGCTACCAGGTGTCCCACTGCTTGTGTACATACGCGCCCACAAAATTCCCATGCTTACACGCGCTCAGCTGGTCTGTGCATTTTTTGTCTCTATGTGCATTATGGCTTCTTCTGCTGGTCTCTAGGAAGTTAAACACCATGGCTCTAAGTGGATTTTGGATTCTGGCACCACAAAATACATGGAATCGTCTCCCGCTACTGTTGATCATGTGACACGATATAATGGTTCAACTCATGTCTATGTTGGTAATGATTCTCAACTCCCCATTACTCATGTTGGTGATTATCATATTTCTAAGTCTTTGCCTCTTTATGATGTGCTTATTGTGCCTGATATCACTAAAAAATTGCTTTTGATTAGCAAATTAACTCGGGATTTAAATGATATTATCTTCTTTGATGATCGTTCCTTTGTTATTCAGCATAAATTCACTAGGGAAATCTCGGGTCATGGTCATATTGAAGATAGGCTTTATGTTTTAGACTATGGGGCATCTGCTTTGTTGTTTATTGTTGAACCAAATAAGTCGCTTACGAATTTTAAAACTTGGCATGCTAGACTTGGTCATGTTCTGCATTCTATTATTTCTGGTTTGCATGCTTCTGGATCCTTATCTGTTTCATGGGTTCTGCCTAAACCCACCCTTTGTTTTGTGAAGCATGTGAAAAGGCTAAAAGGAAATGTTTATCTTTTTATACAAATGATAATGGTGTTTGTAGGGTACTTGATCTGATTCATTGTGATTTATGGGGACCCTCTCCTATTTCATCTGCTGATGGTTTCGCTTACTATGCCATTTTTGTTGATGATCTTTCCCGACTCTCGTGGTTTTATCCACTGCGCCGCAAGTATGATTTTTTGGGATGTTTATAACCAAATTGAGGCTTTCGTGGAGAACCAACTATCTTCCATTGTTAAGGTGTTTCAGAGTGATGTAGGGACTGAGTTCGTAAATGGTCGGTTATGCTATAACTTTCAGACAAAGGGCATTCATTGTCAGATTTCCTGCCCATATGCTTCTGGGCAGAACGATCGGGCTGACCGTAAGCACCGCCACATTGCTGAGATTAGCTTGTCTATGCTGTATCGCTCTTATATCCTTCTCTCCTACTGGCCTTACGCCTTTGCTGCAACCACTTATACCATAAATTGGTGGTCTACTTATGTTCTTGGCGGAAGATCACCATATGAAGTTATTAATGGTCAGGTACCCATATATACCAATTTTCATGCTTTTGGTTGTCAGGTCTTCCCATTCGTTTGCTCATTTACCGACCACAAGCTGTCTCTTCAAAGTATTCCATGTGTATTTATTGGCTACAACTAGCAGTATAAAGGTTTTCGGTGCCTCGATAGCACTACTGGCAGAATCTATGTCACCCGACTTACGTATTTTGATGAGACGTGCTTTCTATTTGCCTTATCCATTCCTTGGGTGATCGGTTCTCCACCTTCAGTGTTAGATGTTTCTGTCTTTGTTGATCCTGATCCTAATTTGGCACCTTCATTGCCTCCAGTGTATCTTGTGTCGACTACATCTCCTTCAGTCCCTTGCTCCATTTGTGCCACACATCCACCACTAGTACCCCGCCAGGCACCTCGTGCCTCTCCATCGACCAGTCAGCCTATTCAGTCTCCACCCAGCTCGACTGCTTCATCACTAGCCTCTTCGGTCGGTTTCACTCCTCCAGCCTCTCATTCTCGGGCTCGCACTCATTGCATGGTCACTCTTGATCGGCGACTCGCGCTATTCAGCAAAGAGATTATTCAGATTTTTTTGCTCGTGGACTTTTGGTTGTCCTGCTTACTCAGTCTGAACCCACTGATTATCGCTCCACTCTTCAGGATCTGTCTTGGGAGTCTGCAATGGATGAGGAGATAGCAACTCTTCATGGACAGCACACATGAGACTCAGTTCCTCGCTCATCGGATGTCAACTTTGTTGGTTGCAAATGGGTCTATCGGTTGAAGCATCGTCCTGAAGTTGATAGCTACAAGGCTCGCCATATTTCTCAGGGTTTCTCTCAGATTCTGGGTTTTGACTTTTGTCACACTTTCAGTCCCGTGGTCAAAGCCTCCACTGTTCGGACATGTCTCGCCATTGCCACGATGCCTTTCTGGCTGCTTCATTAGCTGGATGTCAGGAACGCCTTTCTCAATGGAGTCCTCGATGCTCCAATTTCTATGCAATAGCCTGTTGGATACAAGGACCATGTTCATCCAGATTGTGTTTGTCGCTTGTAGAAGGTCATTTATGGTCTTAAGCAAGCCCATCAAGCATGGTTTCATCGTTTTAGCACCTACTTGACTTAGCTTGGTTTCTAGTGCAGCTCAGTCAACACTTCTTTGTTCGTTCTTTCACGGGAATCATCGTTACTGTATCTTCTGGTGTATGTCGACGACATCATACTTACAGCTAACGATTCGACTCTTCTTTGACAGTTCATTGATCGGATACATCGGGAGTTTGCAATCAAGGACCTAGGTGCACTTCATTACTTTCTTGGCTTAGAAGTTTCGCATACTTCATCAGGTTTACTTCTTGGCCAAGCAAAGTATGCTCGAGACATTCTCACTCGTGCAAGGATGTCTGATGTTGTTCCAGTTTCTACACCATTTGTGTCAGGTTCTCAGTTGTACAGTTCGACCAGTCCACTGTTTCAGAATCCGACGTTGTATTGTTCTCTAGTTGGGGCACTCCAGTACCTGGCCATTATTCGTCCTGATTTGGCCTTCTCGGTTAACACACTGTCAAGCAGTTTCTTCAGGACCCTAGAGACGATCATTTTGCTGCTATTACAAGGATTCTGCGATATGTTCGAGGCACACTGCACTTTCATCTTACTTTTCGGTCTGCTAGTTCTCCTGAGGTGTTGGAGTATTCTGATGCCGATTTTGCCCGCTGTCTAGAGACTTGCCGATCCACCTATGTATATGCTATTTTTCTTGGTGGGAACCTTATTTCCTGGAGCGCCAAGAAACAACCGACAATTTCTCGTTCCAGCACTGAGTTTGAGTATCGTGTTCTTGCCAACACTGCTTCGGAGGTTGTTTGGCTGACTCATTTGCTTCGAAATCTTCGAGTTCCATTGCCTGGTTCTCTATTTCTGTTATGTGACAACAGTAGCGCTATCTTCTTGGCTTAGAATCCAGTTGCTCACAAGCGGGCGAAACACATCGACATCGACTATCACTTTGTTCGAGAGTTGGTTGCTTCTGGCAATTTGTGCGTTGCTCATGTTCCTACTTCTCTTCCGATTGCGGACATTTTCACCAAAAGACCCTCTCGTCCGCTGTTTGAGTTCTTCTGATTCAACCTCTGCGTCGGCGAGCATTCGACACTTCGCTTGAGGGTGTTAGAGTAAGTCAATATGATGATTAGATTTAATTTGATTATGGATTAGATTGATGACTAGATTAGAGTTCCATTAGACTAGTCTATATTTTGTACTATATTTATTCCATTAAGTAATATAATCATTATGAGAAATTCATTCTTTCAAGTGCGGTACTGTGCGACTCTCTCGTAAATATTGGCACGAACTCCGTTTAATGTTGGTACAAGGAAGGCTAATCCAAAATGTAACTAACTCCATACATGACAAATATAGGCTGTCCCAAACATAATGACGGCTCACATGATTCCGGTTCAAAGTGAACTTGCCTCGTTGTTCAACTTTTCTTTTATATTTAGACAAAAAAATTCTCTCTAGTCAGTCAATAATGTACCACAATAATAATAACATTTCCCAGCTTCCCCTTCTGTAGTTATTTTTTATTCCCAAAATTAATTTACCTCCGAATACACTGTTCCCCATCCAGTCAAACATTCTGTCCCTTAAAAACCTATGCTTAGCAGTATTCAGAAACAGGAAACTATAATATAAAAAACACATGTACAGAAATGTTATTGCAAATATTTATTTTTCAAATAAATATAATTAATAAACATGCATGTTGGTAATACGAATGAGAATATGAGTGGATTATCGTCTGAAATTCAACGTTCTTCTTATGTAGCTTTAGAGTCGCCTCTTGAAATACAGCCTTTTAATAAATTATGAAAAATTAAACTTTAAACTGTAAATTAGAACATTTCAAGATATTTTTTTTGGATTACATAATAAACTTACAACTACCGCATGTTGCATAATAAAATTTTAATGTTACAATTAAAATCTTTTACCTTTCTATAATTCTAATTCAACCTCGTCTTTTAATTCATATGCTTATACAAAGATGGTCTCTAGCATAACTTTAACACTAAGTTTCTTTTAACAAAATGTCGTGAATATTTTTTGTCTGATACTTTTTCTATTAATACTTCTCTTAAATTTAATATATTTGTTGATACATTATTTATTATAAATATTTTTAATTATACAATTATAGTTATAAACTATTGTATATCGCAAATATTCACTAAAACGTAGTAAAATTTATATAGTCATCATCCAATTCTAACTATTATTAAGTTAGGTAAAACTTGGGTAGGATCATACCAGCACTAACGCACCGGATCCCATCAGAACTCCGAAGTTAAGTGTGCTTGGGCGAGAGTAGTACTAGGATGGGTGACCCCCTGGGAAGTCCTCGTGTTGTACCCCTCCCTCCTTTTTTATGGTTAGGAGAGCCCAATAAAATTCTCCCATTCACCATTGGTGGATGCTTAATTTTTTTTTAAAAACCATGGCTTGATTTCAGTACATTAGATCAAGTTAAAAGAATAAATTCACATGTAAACAACCTTTTCTTGAGTCTCAACTTTGATCCACAAGCGTATTTCTTCAAAGCCGAAAAGAAACCCTTGCCTTTAAGGGCCGCCTCATCTTGACGCCACAAGACACGAGCGTATTTCTTAGTTGTATATCTAGAAACAGTTCAGACAACATAATACTAGTATTGCATGTCAGCTTATATAATCCTATATGCCATGTTTCCTCAGTTTTCTTCAATGTAAAAACTTTGAGAAAAACAGTATAAACACTTGGCATCTAATCTGACTATCTGATGATTCTATAGTTCATCCTTCGTAACTTCATCCTGTTCTTTCAGGCTTTTGTTGATGAGGGTTGCCAACTCTTTCGAGCTGGATTTTGTGGAAAATTTGATCTGCACAGGGAGATGAATTTCAGGGACATCGAATTCAAAAGAGGAGGAATGACACATGTTGGAAAAGTAAATACCGGGTTTTGCTTGTCCTTGGCAGTGTAGAACAACAAGGCCGGGAAATCTTCAACCTGCAAAAACAACAATAGAATACGATAATCAAGAATTGTACAAATGCAATATGTCATTGTTTTGTTCCGGAAAGATTACTACCAACAAAACATGTGTACAGGGTGGATGGAACACAGTTTTACGGTGCTTGATTAGTATAACACGTTCGTGAAAATTCAGACCTGTAGTTTCGGATGTTCATTTGCTGAAGCATCAATTCTCGCGAAAACAAGGCCCTCCATCCCCTTGAAATGCTTAGCCAACTTCTCCACTTGCTTGGCGGTTCTATCACAGTCTGTGCACCACGGTGTATATACCTGAAAAGGACCAAATGTGTGTGTTCATTTCATATACGAGAAAATATTACACATTAAGTACTTGTTTAACATTCAAAAAAAGCCATGTCATATTTCGGCTACAATGTTACCATAAATTGTATGAACAAAATGAGATGAAATACAAACCTCTAAAAGAATATTCTGGGGACTTGAAAGAACCAGACCATCAAATGATTTTCCCACAACAGTCAAAATACTGGCGTTCTTCTGCAACGTTGTTCACAATATCAGACATGTTAGGAAAAGCAAATCATACATTTTCAGGAACTGGAAGAACGCATGATATAGATGTTCCTATCATCAATGCGACGATGCCAAGAAACTCACATTATCAGGGATTGGCTTTGACTTATAGAATGGCGACCATTTTCCAGCAGAAAGCCCCAAACAGAACTCCTAGAGATGTCACAGTGACAAATTAATTTTGGAAACATGTTAGAAAAACTGAAGATTGCAAATAAAATGAACCGGATATTTACCTCTATATTTGTAGGTGTAGGATCTGATTCCAGCAGATATTTGGAGTTGGTTTTGTAATCGAAGGCTGTTGCCTACACATACGAGAAGATGCATATTACAGCCACATTAATCAGGTTAGTATATAGTTGAAACTCGAAAGAACGCCAAAATAGGAGTCATGCATTAGGGTACTAACAACTGCATTTTCTGAGTCCTCTAAACCTAACAATGAGAGGAAGGGCTTTGCAAGGTTGTCTTCTCTTATATCTACAAGCACCAGCATTATCTGAACCATTGCAACATCGGTAAACCAGGTCAGGTGATAATAACAGAAGCCGATACCAGTACTTTCTCATTGCAATAGATGCTTCTAATACCTTTGACTTGAACTTCCTTGCAACATCTTGCAAGGTTTCTGCGAGTTTATTAAGATCAGCAGCATCAGCAAAAACAAAGACCTGGAAGAAACTGATTCTCGTCAATCTTTTCAGGAGATAGAAACATCACTATTAGAAAAGCACCAACTTTGGCAGAAAGAATATACAAGGGCCTGCAAAACCTAGTTCGTAATAATAGTGAAAGCATGCTTAAATTTGATAAACATGAAAGATGCAAAAATATTAGAAATCAGGAAGCAAAACATTTGACAGAAGCAGCTACCTGGAGTTTATTTGTGATAGCATATTTTTGTTAGCATCCAAAAATTGCAAGATTCCTTCTGTAGTTATCGTGCCATCTGCAAGAAGAAAAATAATAATCAAACATCAATTTATGGCTGGAAACAAAATATTTCCTAATCTACAATGTTCCTATCCTGGAAAAGCACCCCAATTGCGAAACTTTCCAGGTAAAGGTCTTAAATGCATTTGACTGTAAGCATACCATAGGGAGTGTACTGCTCTGGCTCAGTTTTAGTTAGGCCAAGAAACACTTTAGTTTGCTCAGCATCGGGAGAGAGAACCTTAGCAACTTCTAAGTTGCTAGTCTCAATAAACTGAATTTCATCATCAGATTCTGCAGCTTTAACAAATTCTTCATATTCAGGTCCCTGGCCAAGATACGGACTTTGTTACAGAAACTCCACAATTCCACTTCATTTTACATTCAAGTTCAGTAAATTATCCAGTAACATAATAGGAAGTGTTTCACATACCTCAAATTCTGGAAATAGCCCAACTAAAAACCTACTATGCTTCTTCACAGACTCATTTGCTTCAACAACCGAGCTCACTCTAATGATGGGAGCACCAGTCTTCTTTTTAACCCAGATCATAATCTCTTCCCTATACACAATCAGCAAGATCAACCACAACATCATACAAAATTAACAAGATTCCCACGTAAAAGCGATCGAATCCAAAAGAGGAATTCTTTTAATGCATTTTCAATAGAATATGCAGACTAATCATGAAGCACATGAAACACAGATATTCCAATAATCATCCATACACGGAGGAAATAAAATCAATGAGCACAACATCAACAACAACTAAGCATTATCGGTCAAGACACAGTTCATCTAAGGACACAAATATAAACTGAAAACTGAAAGTATAACGGATGCTTACGAGGTGAATCCACCAGTATATGATTGAGAACTCCCATTGATAAACAAAAGCAGAGTTGGGAACCCACTGACCCCAAGAGCTGAAGCAGCTTTAGGGTACCTTTCACCATCAATCTTAGCCATCAACAAAGGGCTCCCCTGTTCCTTAAGGGCAGTAGCAGCCTCAGCAAACCTAGGCATAAGCTCAGCACTCCTTGAACACCAAGGGGCATACCCCAAAACCATCACATACTCATTCTGCTCAATCGCACTCTTGGAATTATCAGTGTTGAGCTCAAGAACGATTCTTTGAGCTCTGCTCAGCACCTGGGCCCCAGATGGAGGCGCCCCATCTGGGCTATGGTGGGAATCTGCTTCTTCTTCCAATGCTAGGAGCTCTTCAATATCATCTGCATCTTCATCGATCACTTCCGAAGCCAAAAGGGCTGAATCTTCATCAATCACTTCAGAAGCGAAAAGGGCGGTTAAAGAGAGTAGGAGGATGGAGAAAAGCAGCAATCTTGAAGATGGTTTTCGGTGATGCATTTTCCTGAGGATTTGGAGCAAGAAAAAAGGTGGGATTTGGAGCGAGATCTGATGATCGCTGTGTGAAAAAGATTGAAAAGCTTTGAAATAAAGGAGTTGAACGTCAATCACGCTAAAATCTACCGTTACTTATTTTTGGAATGTTATATTCTGGGAAACGTTTTAGTTCTTAGTACCAGTCAAGTCTCTATTAATTCAACCGGAATTATTTCAGCAAATATCAAACAATTTATTTACTTCCGTGTTTTTAGCCATTAGAGCTTTTTTGGGGGATATTTTTAGAATGGAGGAGATAGAAGCTAAGGTAATGTTTTAAAAGAACATTGAGTTACCTCTTAAGTTAGATTATTTTGTGAGTTACCTCTTAAGTTAGATTATTTTGTGAGTTACCTCTTAAGTTAGATTATTTTGTGATAATAACTCTGTTGAAAAATGAAAAATGAAAAATGAATTAGGATCCAGATCCCGAACCTTTCTACTCCGGATTCAGAGTAATTCTATTGGAGTTCGTTTCTTGAAATACCGTCTTTCCATATTAAAGTTTAATTGTAAACTAGAAAAATCACGATAAAAAATCTGGGTTGCATTAATCGGATTATAATTTATAAGAATAATGTGC
>JAUOBV010000010.1:9683770-9694844 GCA_032360425.1 Rubia occidens
TGGATACTCGTATGTTCTGTAGTTGCTCATGTTATATGGGGTTTTAGATGGGTCATCTGCTGCAATAGAAAAATAATCTAGTGTCAAGTGCTTGTCGAAACCAGATCTTCTGGTCCTGTTTTGTACACCACTCCCACACACAACTAGCAAAGAGGTACAAGGAACTAAGGGAGTGGTCACAGATACGTTACGCACCAGTTGAAGAAAAGAGGTTCCGTAGTTGGTGCTTGGGGGGAGATGCTGCACCATTTCAACTTTGTATTGGTCACGTTTCTCAATTTAGTGTAAAGTTACACACCTAACGTGTAACTCTACCTGTGTATTTTTTTTGCTAACTTTTCTTTCAGCCATTCTTCAAAATAGGGGCAATGTATCCTTAATGTTAGACCTGGTCTTCATTCTACGTTGTCTGTCTCTAAGTGAGATTTGGGATGAGCTCCATTCCATTTTTTTGCCACGTTGAAGGATGAAAGTAGGTAAATGATGCCAGGAGACAATTACAGCTCTTCTCTGCTTCCGGTGTTAGTATGAACGATATATAACTAGCTTTCTGATATCAGCAAGAAGATTCTCAGAACATCCTTCTTAAAGGACATTGTACTCAAATTCTGTTCCCTTATGCCTAAAACCTACTTTTCATTAGAATCTTAGTCATGAGCTGTTCATCGTTTTGGATTAGGCTGTTATGCCCCATTAGGAAACAGATCGAACTTATTAAAACTGATCCTGCTAGATCACACCTTGGTAGCAGAACCGAGAATATATAGTGATCTAACGTGGTTACGGAAATCAACCCGTCTTTCCTCCTGGCCAGAGTGATCGGTATCTCCTCATTACGAGAGACCTACTTTCTGGGACAGCATATTGTTACATAAATAAAAAGCTTTATGTCAGATTTAGGAGTAAAAATACTCTAGTTGTCGTTCATGACACGCGTTTTCTTGTTTTGCAGATCCCCCGGCTGATAAAAAAATGACAGAATCTGTTCTTCTTGGACACTCTTTCAGTTCAGTTTAGTTGGGTCCGTGCTGGTCCGCACAGCTTCAAAAGGTTGGAGACAAATAACTGCAAAAAGAATGCTTTGTTAACCATCATATGTCTTGATTCCAAGAACGGGAAAGCGAAATCTCTTTGTTGAGTTTGATGTCTATGTTTACTAGGGGTAGGATAATCATTGGTCTAGGACCCGACCCAGACCCATTGGATCGGGTATGGATCCAAAAAATTTAGATCCATCGGATCCGGGTATGGGTCTAGATTTTTAGGTCCGAGTCGAGGTCCGAGTCGAGGTCCGGGTCGAGGTCCGGGTCTAAAATACTAAGACACAAATCCAACCCGTAGACCTATATAAACTTAATTATGTATAATTTTATCCAAATTTCTAAATTACTTTCATGTTCTCTTTGTATTTTTATTTCAAATTGAACAAATAATATTTATTGTATATTTTGTTATCTTGAAAAAATAATTATAATACATATTGAACTTCAATTATTTGCATTTAAAATAATATATATTTTATTTAGTGAAGAAAAAAATAGAATATTAGACCCATTTAAGACCCGTTTTAGACCCAAGACATATTTAGATTCATCGGGTCTGGGTATGGGTCTAAAATTTTCAGACCCTACGGGTCCGGGTTGGATCTAACTAAATTTTCTTAGGGTCGGGTCTGGGTCTTATTAAACCGACCCATGATCATCCCTACTGCCGCCCCTTTCAGCCATAATTTCGCTAGCAGAGTTAGCGGCTTAAGAGGAAGGGTGGGGAAAGGTATCTTTCGCCGTGACTTTTATAAAATAAGTAACCGTCGTACCTTTCGTCACGACGTACCTTTCGCCGATTGCCATTATCGTCGGCAAAAGGTCAGAAGCCGGGGGAGGGGCGGGGAAGAAAGAAACTAAATTGACCTGAACCGATGAACGAAATGAAATTTCGGCTGGAGACGACGGCTCCGTTTGCCATTATCGGCGGCGAAAGGTCAGAAGCAGGGGGAAGGGTGGGGAAGAAAGAAATGGGGAAGGTACGGTTTTATTTTATTTTTAAAAAAATTCAAGGGTAAAATTGTCTTTTCCATTAAATCTGACCAAACAAACATTGACTAAAAAGTCAGCGGAGTCAATGGTTAGATTGGCACTTTCTGAGATTGCAAGGTTATATTGGCACTTTCTGAGATTGCAAGGTTATATTGGCACATTTTGAGATTGCGGGGTTATATTGGCACTTTTTGAGATTGCAGGGTTATATTGGCACTTTTTGAGATTGCAAAGTTATATTGGCACTTTTTGAGATTGCAGGGTTATATTGGCACTTTTTAAAATTGCAGTGTTATATTGGTACTTCCAGTCAAAAGGTAGGGTTACATTGTTACTTTACTCATTATTTTAATAAGAAAATGAGAGCGTGAAAAGTGTGTTATTGAGTGAAAAAATATAAGAGTAAAGTGCTGAAATAACCCTACCTTTTAAAATATCACTAACGTCAAAATGTATAAAGTGTAAAAAATATAACATAGAAACACAAGATATACATTAAAAGATCAAAACTTAACTTTAAAACAAATAAATTTAATGAAAAAAAATCTGAAAAAACATCACAGGATTTGGTTGAAACATCAAAGTATTGGTAGTAGAAACTCGCGCGTTGCACGAAAATGAGGAAAAAAAGTTATCTGTGAATTTCTCTGACCCGGATTCTTGACAGTTTACACACGAGATTCTTATGACCCGAAACCTTTAATTCCCCACTTATTTAAACCCAACACCCCCAAAAAGTATTAATTGTACCCATATCCCATTTACTCTCCCAAACTTTCTTTAATTATATTTGAAACTCCATTTTTAATTAAATTTTATTAAATTGCACATTAATTTTTATCTTGCTATGAGACAGTGTTATACAAGACTTTGTCAAGAAAAGATTTCTGAACTACAAGAAGAAAAATGGTCTAGAATGTTGCATCAAGTTTTCTCTACCTTAAACTCGCTAATTAAATCATTTTTAGTAGCAATCCAGTTGAGAAAAAGATGCTCCACAAAGGAGTATTTGTGTTTTTTAAAAGAAACTATTCCAAAAGACAAATTATTTTGCATTTAAATGCCTTACTATTTGTTTTATCTAGCACAAATACACTGTTTAGTGTTTACAATCAATCAACAAATGACATTAATGAATAAGCCAACTTTTCATGGGTATTCTAGAGAAACATATTACTAAGTCGTCGTCATTAAGCAAAAATTCGTCAGAAACATGATATAAACAAGTACAGCACTAAAACTTGTCACTGTGAGACCTGTAGGTACACCATCTGCGTGTAACCATTGAACACAGAAGCATCTAGGCTCGATAATCCAAGCTTCTGGAACAAACCGTATCTTCCATCTGCAACTATAGGACTGGTAACCCGAGCAGGATCGTATCGGGTTTGATGCGTGAGTGAAGGCCCGGCCACCGGGGGCAGCTCCCAGTATGTATCCAGTACCGATTCTACAAACCTACTGTTCTGGAAATGCTGAGAGTATGAGATCGGCTTGTTGCTGTGGTTGAAATCGTCGCGCATTTGCCCTCTCACGCCCCACCATGCTTCACCCGGACCACATAGTTCATCTATGTCGACAGCCTTCTCCCAGAACTTCTTTCTTCTATCTCGCATCCTACCTTCATCGCCATCCTTAAAGCAGCTATGGCCACCTCCTGAAAAAAGCGTAATTTCATATGAATCAAGAACCTAAGAAATAAATGTGTGTTTTGCCAACACAAAGCACCTAAACTAGAACGAGTAAAGTACATTTAAGACAACAAGGTTATGGTCGAATTTCAATTCCAGTATCACGACCATTACTTGATGTCATTGACAGTAGATTAGAAGTATTCTAAACTTTAGCTTCTGCAGTTATAGAAAACAGCCAGATATCAGTAGAAAAATGAAAGGTAGAATACACAAGATACTAAGAACAAAAATACTTTCAACAACTTTTAACCAAAGACTAAATATGAAGTACTTGTAAACTATGATGGCAACAGAAGGATGAGAAAAATTAGACCAGCAATCATTTATGCAGCAAACATCCGGATGCAAAAACAAGGTTCTAATTTTATTTTTTTATTTTTCTTCCATGTAACTTGATTTGGAGAAAGCCCACCTCTTATGTAATACTGGTCACATATCTGTCTGAAGGAATAATGATCCCCCGTTCCTGTGTCATAGTTATCCTCGAAAACAAGATGCCTGAAGCCAGCTTTGAGTGCTTGCTTTAATCTACAAGTCATACAGAAAAACGAAGAAGAGAGCAAATAAGAACACCTGAGCATTTATCAAGAAGGGGTAATAATAGACTGTAACAAACAGCAACAATTAAGTATTTATTGAGAACTTAAAAGAACATATACCTTTTCAATTCGTTCTGATGGTCATCAAAGAAGACAAGAACCTTAGAAAGATCTTTTATCCCGTGTTTCCTCATCACCCTTCCCCAGTCAAGACTCCCAAAATCTAAAAAATATTTTCCTGCAAAGTAAGTGCAATTGCCATCGACATAAGCAGGGCCCTTCTTGAGATACTTCCCAGGGTGCCTGGGTGATAGCGATACAATTGGTGCATCTGGCATTGCTTGCCTTAGAACCCATGTTGAGTGCCCCTTGAATGCTCCACTCTCAATCATCAACTCCGGCTTCAACCATCTAGCAACAAACCATAGTCCGAAGCTGTGATCAAACCCCATGCCATACATGTTATTCTTGATTGGCCGTGTTTCATATATCGGCACAAACTCCTCCAAACCTCTCAATAAATCCTTTGATGTCCACTCAACGGTCTTTCCCAGTTTCGATCTGCCTTTTGACAAGGAAAACAATTAAACGGGAGCAGACAGAGAACCAATTATTCCACTGCTCTCAACTCCAATGTCTGAAGCAATCAATCATGACAAGTATAATGATAGGCACAACTTGTAAATTAGATACTGACTAATATTTTAAGTATTAACATCCAAGTGACAAGAGACCAAATGAAGAAGGATGAATTGTCCTTCCTCAAAACCATCAGCAACTGCTACAACAAGATAACCGAAACACAAAATATATAAATTCAGGACACTTTTCCCCAACAAGCCAATAAATAGTTCATTCATAACTCGTTACTGTGAACAGCAAACAGCTCATAGGGTTATGGAGCATTACATCCAGTCGATTATATCGTTCGTAATTTTAACTACACAATCAATACACTGTTGAAACAATTCCAAACACATTACAACACCCGCGGGACTGACATTCCCTTTCTCAATATCGACAACATATTAATTATTACACTTAGGAACCTAGGTGTGTAATTGCAGCCTATATACTCACAAACACTATCCACTGAACAAGATAAGACATGATCCATTCATAACTCGATGCTGCCACCGACAAACAATCCATAGGACTACATTTCATACATGTCAAGGACAAAAATCAACAGACACCTGAATTGCGAAGGTTCACACATCTAAATTACATGCTTCATAATTTTAACTACACTATCAATACAGTATCCGAACATTTATAGAATTGACGACCCGAATCATGCTAAATACAGAACCTGGATGCGAATCAAAACGAGTAATTAGAACTTACACCAAGGAACGCCGAGGGATCCGAAATCGGATTCGGAGTCGTCGAACCCGAAGAACCGGAGGCGGGAAACGTGATCGGAGGAGGCGGCCTTGAGGCAAACCAAATCGCGCGTGTGAGCGAAAATCGAGAAAGCCGAAACGAGTATGATTCCGAGAGCAACTGCGGGCCACAAGTAGACGGACCGGGAGAAGTAGTGGGAGAAAACCGCCACGCGCTTCCGGTTCTTGGATTCTTCGTCGTCGTCGTCTTTGTGTTCTCCACTCGCCGACGCTGAGCGGCGCGTGGACAGCGACAGAGCCCGCTCCAGCATGCTGATTCCTTTCTTTCGTCACACTCTCTTCTCTTCACTCAACTCAGCTTCAGCATTCGCGATGGCGATATGAAATGGAGGTCTGTAACGGTGACGTTTTGGTATATATAGTTAACTTTCTTGGAGACGAAAATATTACTTTGTCCCGACCAAGTTTCACAGAATTTTTTTCATTTCTTAAAATACGCATGTTTAACTATGTAAAATAACGATAAATAAAATGTTAATATTTAAAAATTACTTAAGGTGAATCCAAATATATCTCATACGATGATATTACTGTTTAAATATCTATTTAAATATGAATTCAAAGTTTAATAATTTTAACCGTTAAATAATTAGTGTGCATGTTAGTTTGGGAGGAAGTAATTTGATACTCATAAAATTCATAATAATTGTTTTGCCATTCTGAATCATGGAAACCATGGTCGAGCACTTTGTGCATTAGGATTTAGGAATGGGGTGATGGTCATTGGTGGAACCACTGCCAGAGCCAAATCTAAGGGGCTAGACCTAAATTTTTTAAGTTAGAGTTATAATGAATAATTCAGGGTTAAGTGAGTAAATTATATAAAAATAATATAAAAATAAAGAATGTGTATTTTTACTCTAGAATATTATATTTTGGAGAAAAAAAATCAAATTCACCAGTATATAGAAACATATAAACATCATATAGTTCTAAATATTAGCATTGTGTAATCAACAGCTATACATAATTAAAGATAGAAAGCATGTTTAAGAGTTAAGATTCATAATAATCTAGATTTAAATACAATATATTCTAATATATTAAATCTGTGTTTTTAACACCTACACAATTCCTAATAATTTCAGTAATCACATCTACTAAAATATGTGCTTGCTGAAAAAAACAAATAAATAAATAAATTGTTTTTGTAAAAATGTAAATAAGATGTACTATGGAGTATTTTTCAAACAACTATTAGGACTTAGAAACAAAATCATTTAATATTACATTTAAATTAATGTTTCGTCTTACACCGTTTTACAATTAGATCAATTATATCAAACTTCATTTTTAAAACTTTAAAAATCATATTCTTATTATTTAAACTTTAAAATTCATTTTATTAGGCTTACTTATATAAATAGAAAAAGAAAATATAAGGAATAAATATTATATAAGATGTTCAATTAGTTACTAAAATAAATATGGTTCAATCTATGTCCTAAATCAGTAAAAGAAAGAGAAAAGGTAATACCAACATAGTACTCCATCTCCGTAGTTAAAGGTTACAAGGCAGACTCCCACATCCATTTAATGGCGTGCATGCATCAAACTATTAAAAACATACAAACCAAATCAATCTTTTTAAGGAAAAAGTTTTAAGAAAACGTTGTCGTTTTAATTTTAAAAAATCAAAGGGAAGAATATTCTTGGAATTGTTCCATCGCCTTCTTCGTTGAGAACTCAAGTTTTCATCTATGGATTTTCTGCAAACTTTTCTTTTCTTTACGGAAGTTGGACGTACGAACTCCGTTCTTATCAAATCTACGAGTTCCGGAAAGCATTGAAGAGTTGGGGGCGGATAAACGGAATCTTTGCATCATCTTCTTTGCTTAGTACCTGAAATTTTTTGTCTGGCTGATCGTAGGGGAGGCTGGCGCACCCTTGCTCCCCCCTAGTTCCGCCCCTGGTGATGGTAACTAACTTAATAGTTTCCATTCGATGAAATAAGTTTAGAGAAAATGCTTGATGATTACATTTTGATTAAATGAATTTTTTATTAAAAATTAAATTTTGTAAGATCGAATTTGGCACTCAATAGCTATTCATCAAACACAACTTAAAACTTTAAAATATGGGGTAACACAATTTTGGCCCATAATGTAATTTTTCAATATTGTGTAGAAGTCATCAATGTTGACTTTTGAGACCCTCCCGTTCACTCATATATGCCCAAACCGCAAAGTTCCAAATATTTTGAACTAAATAAGTTACTACGCATAGGGGGTCAAAATTAGATTGATTGTGTCAGTTATTTTCTTAGTAGATTATAGATCGAGTTATGTATATTATTCCGTGGGTTGAATCGGTTACAAGTTGATTATAGATCATGTTGAATCGGATTCAAGTTGAAATGTATTCCGATTGAATCATGTTTGGGTTAGAATAAGATTTCATGTTGATTCGATTGTGTCGGGTTAGGGTCCAGATTATCAGGTTAGAATCGGGTTTTGAGTTGAGTTTGGGTCGAGTCAGGTTTGGGTTCGGGCCCGGCCAGGTCAGAATCGATTTTGGGTAGAGTTTGGGTCGATTTGGGTTCGAGTTCGGGCCCAACTTATCAGTTCAGAATTGGGTTTCTAGTCGAGTTGGGTTTGGGTTCGAGCCCAACTTATCAGGTCAGAAATGGGTTTCAGGTCGAGTCGGGTTCGGATTTGGGTCAATATTTTGGGGGTTAGGATCAGGTTCGGGTTGATTTCAGTCGGTTCGGGTCTAGTAAAAAATTCAGGTCAGAGATTGACAACTCTACTTGCAAGTCCATGATTCAAGGATTCATAATTTGCTTGAGATAAGTTCTTTTTCTGGCCTCTTTTAAATGCCTAGAAACGATAATCATAAACTCCTTATATTCCAGTCGAACCTGCACATTTTTTTATCAATTTTTTAGTTCATGTTTGACCAGTGATAACTTTAGTTATGTATACTAACGGTATATTAAAATTTGATATTTAGATAAGAGCAAATGACTCTGTGACCCCTTAATTAATACAATCGTCCACCTTGGACCCTCTATTTTTGGGGGATCACTTTTAACTCCTCAATGAGCAAATGAGCGATTTTTAAGGAGTCAAAAGTGTTAAAAAAATGGCCATGGCTCAACAATTACGCAAGTTAGTGTTGAGAAAAAATGGAGAGCCAAAGATGAACGATCGTGATAGTTAAAAGGGGGGCCACCGAAGTCATTTACTTTTTAGAAAATACATCACGCAGGAAATCTAACAATATCTCTCACGATGATATTGATGTCTATGTACTGGTTGATATTTATGGTCAAATGTGAATTGAGAAAATTGATCAAAAAGTGTGCGGATTTGGTTGGGACGGAGGAGTAATGAATTCTCTTACTCCCTTCGTCCAGGGGGAACCTGCAAAAAGAGAAGGTCTTTCCTTTAATTTGAGAGATGTTAAATGACCAAAAAACCTTGTCTTCTTCACTTAATTTCTGTGTTTTCTCCCTGTGTCTTCCACTCTTCCTCTTGCCAGATCCGCCGTCGCCGCCTCCTCTCTTCGCATCATCGCATCCTCCTCATCTCCTCGCCTCTCATCTGTCTCACATCTTCTCCTCATCCGCCTCCTCCTCTCGTTTCATCTTGTCGTCTCCGCTCACCTCTCCTCCTCTCTTCGCATCGTCGCATCCTCCTTATCTCCTCGCCTCTCATCTCTCTCACATCTTCTCCTCCTCCGCCTCCTCCTCTCGTTTCATCTTGTCGCCTCCGCTCACCTATCTTCCTCTCTTCGCCTTCTCTCTGCGTCGACCCCTCCACGCTCCACCGCATCAGTTCTAAGTCGTGTCGCTCTCAAGGTCCCAGTCATTGCGGGTGAAGAACTCCAATCCTGGGTGTCACCAGTGTCATCGCGGGTCGAGATCTCTGTCATCGCGAATGAAGCTCTGTCATTGCGGGTGAAACTCGTCGGCGTCATCCACTTCGTGTGGTCCAATCTGAACGAAGAAGTTGGGCAACATGGATTGAAAGAATAAATTATGGTTTTTGAACGGTTTATTAAAACACTTTACAATTCATAACACCCTAACAAGGATTGAGTTCGCAGGCAAAAAGAGGGATGGCGGGGCTAAATGGACAAAAGAAGGGTTGATGGCGGGGTTAAAGGGGCAAAGGGAGGGCTGACGGTGGTATAAAAGGAGGAAAGAGTAGGGGTGGGTTGAATGAGAATGTTCAATTATGATTTAAGAGAGTAGTGGAGATAGGATGAATCGATTGGGTAAAATTTTAAGGGTAATTATGTCTTTGAAAATATTGAATATTCCCTTAAGAGGAAAGTGTGCAGATTTTAGAGGTGGGCGTCAGGTCAATTTAATAGGTTTTTGGTTTATTCGGTTTTGCCCCTAAAATACTCAAAATCGATCCGAATAACTCAAAAAATTGAATTATCCGAACCAAATTCAAAATTCGGTTTCGGTTTGAATTCAATTTCAAACAAAATAAATAGAATTCATGGGAAATTTTATTTAAAAAATACTAAAAATACATAAACTCATTTAGAATTCTATAAAAAAAATGTAATTTAATTTCTACATCATCAAGCTCCAGTGTTTAAAATAAAAGGCTAACAACTACAATTCAAATTCAACCATAAGAATTTTAATTTTTAAAAAATATATTATTAATATATAATTATTTTTTAATTGCAATTTGGTATCCGGCTCTGTTATCGGATTGAATTTCAATATCTGAAATCAAACCAAAAACCGTAATCAAAATTCGGTTTACTCAATTCGACTATCCAAAAACCATATTTTAAATTTTGTTCGAACTATTCGAATTTAAATTATTCGGTTTTCGATAAAAGTGTATAGATTCGATTGGAACGAAGGAAGTATAAATTTTACAAGATTTTTTTTTTGAGAAAATAAATGATTGTTGCTATATCACTTACTTACACCCTAATATGTATGTACATGTATAAAACAAAATTTAATTTAGAAAAAATAAAAAACAAATTTAATTTTTGGATGAACAAAATAAAATAAAAAATCAACTATTTTTATTCCCCCTTTCTTCACCATTCACTGGCCGCCACTACCTCACCGCCACCTATTCTCCTGCCTCGTTTTTTCAGCGAAGAAACAATTTGAGGGTAGACCATTTGCAAATAATCCCTCACCCTAACCCTTCTTCTCCCCCCTTGTTTTTCCAGCGAAGAACTGATGCTGGAAATGAGAACGGGGGACGGTGGAAACGAGAACCGAAAAAAGAGACCAGGTCGGGATCTGGGAAATGAGAGCTGGTTGGGGAGAACCGGAAGAAAAATGAACACCGAAGAGGTAAGGGCGGAGAACTGGGAAATGAGAGAATAACCAAGGAGAGGGGACGAGAACCGGGGAAGGAGAACCGGGAAGGAGAAGAGAACCGGGGAGGGGGGAGAACGGGAGGCGGAGA
>JAUOBV010000010.1:9721647-9739732 GCA_032360425.1 Rubia occidens
ATATATACAATCTGAAGAGAAGTCGGCACATGAAGAATGTGTAGCTTCCCAGAAGCAACCAGTTCACGAATGAAATAGTAGTCAATATCAATATGTTTTGCGCGCTTGTGACCCACAGGATTCTGTGCTAGAAAATTAGCACTGTTATTGTCACACACAAGATGGGCGACTCAAAGAGCGGGAAGTGTAGATCTTGAAGCAAATGAGATAGCCAAACAACTTTCGCGCGCAGTATTGGCTAAAGCACGATACTCAGACTCCGAACTGGACCGAGCTACAGTAGGCTGCTTCTTGGCACTCCAGGAGATGAGATTGCCACCAAGGAATACCGCATAGCCATAAGTCGAGCGCCGAGTCTCTAAGCAGTGCGCTCAATCAGCATCTGAATAGACTAACACATCTGTGAAGGTAGAAGAATGGAAAGACAACCCGTAGCGAATAGTACCACTAACATATCAGAGAATCCGTGTGACAGCCGCAAAGTGATCTTCACGTGGATCCTGAAAAAACTTACCAACAGAGTTCACTGCAAACGCCAAGTCTGGGAGAGTGATAGTGAGATACTGCAAGGCACCAACCAAAGAGCGGCAGAGAGTGGGATTGCCGAAAGGTGAACTGGCATCACGAAGAAGCTGAGAAGCTGAAAACAAACGGGGTGGAAACCGGCACAGTGTCAAACATCCCAGCTCGATGAAGAATATCCCGAGCATACTTCGCTTGACCCAAGAAGACACCTGAGTCAGTGTGAGAAACCTCGAGACCAAGGAAGTAGCCGAGGGAGCCAAGATCCTTAATAGCAAATTCTCGATGTGTACGAGAGATGAACTGATGAATAGAGGTAGAGTCGTTACCAGTGAGGGTGATATCATCAACGTAAACCAGTAAGTATAGAAGAACGCTGCCTCGAGAGAACACAAACAGATATGTATCACGGAAACTGCAGATGAAACCAAGCTGACGAAGAAAAGAGCTAAACCTGTCAAACCAGGCTCGTGGAGCCTGCTTGAGCCCATAAATTGCTTTCCGCAAGCGACAGACATAATCGAGCCGAGTAGGGTCTTTAAAACCGACAGGTTGCGCCATATAGACAGGAGTATCAAGAACACAATTTAGAAAGGCATTCTTGACATCTAACTGGTGTAGCGGCCACTTGCACATAGTAGCAATAGCAAGGACCGTACGAACTGTGGAGGCTTTGATCACAGGGCTGAAGGTGTGATCAAAGTCAAACCCTAGTAGCTGAGAGAATCCCTGAGTAACTAACCGAGCCTTATGACGCTCAACGGTACCGTTAGGGCGATATCTGTGCCTATTCTCCACTTCAGGTGATCTATTCTGTATTAATTTGAGTTCGTGTGATCTACTTTCGGTGATCGATTTGGCCTCTCCGAAGATGAATTTCCTTCCTCTCGAACAACCACTTTCTGCTTGTAGTCTCCCTGCATGAATTTGCTTCCTTTAGAATTGTTGTTTCTTTTCTTTGTTCCTCAAGATCTTGTACTTCTCCTCATCGCTTCATGCATTTGAACATTGTTGCGATTCAAATGCTTCTTGTTTGCCTCAAACTAGAGCTTCACCTCCTGTATGATGTCGTTGACCCTAGACTCCAAGTCTTCATCCGAGTATTATCCACCATTTTTTTCTGAAGAAATTCTGCTCTAATACCACTTGTCACGAGCTCGATCTGAGAATAAGGAAAGAATGGAGATTTTGTTCTGATTCAGAATATGAGAAGAATTACAAAAACTAATAAAGGAAAGATGATACAAATTGAAGAGAGAAAGTTTGCGGAGAGAAAAGGGATGAAGAAGAGGAATTTGAAGCTAATTAATTTTGTTACAATTCATCATTCAAAAGGTGAGTCTTCTAGCACCCTTCTCCTTCTTTTATACAGCTTCTAGACCCCTTGCTAGCTGAGTTGTTACGTCGTGCTGAACCTTTTGGAGATTACAGCTTAACCAATCTGTTGATAATTCGTTTAACTCCTTGCCAAATCCATTTTTACCCCTAATAAACCAACCACTCGTGAATTTTTTTTAGTTAGACTCAGACTCGACCCAGACTCGTAATGTTTGAAAATGTTAGACCCATAACCAAATTCGATGGGTCTAAATGAGGGTTTTGGGTTCAAAATGGGTCCAAAATGGGCTCTAAATGGACCTAACATTATAAAAAAAATCAATAAACAAAATATATACTATTTAAATACAAATCACTCAAGTTCAATTTGCAGCTGAATTAATTCTTCAGCAAAGAACCCCACTGAGGCGATTCAAACAGTGCCCCTACTTTTTCGCTACCACCGCCTATACTCTCCGGCGACGCCGCGATGGCGGGGCTGCCGCCGGACCCAAAACTATCCCTCTCGTATGCACATGCTCTGAACACACAGCTCCGCCATGAACTCCGTCCTCATCCGGAAGAAGTTTGCGCTAGGGTTTCAACCACTCCAAAACAGAGGATTGACCATTTGGGGGAGCCCGGATTGAGATTCACGATGGACGAATGCGAGAGACTCGAGGCTCCTCTGAAGTGGACTCTAATCGGCAAGTTTTCCCGCAACAGACCTCAAATGGAGAGACTCCGTAGGGACTTCCAAACAGCAGATTTCAAGGGTCATACCGACATTAATCTCCTGGATAATCATCAGGTTTTGATCAATTTCGCTTTGCCGGAAGATTACTATCGGTGCTGGCTCCATAAGGTTTGGAATTTCGGATCCTATTCTCTTAGAATTACTAAATGGGTACCAAACTTTAACCCTCGAGCTGATTCACCCATTGTCCCAATCTGGGTATCTATGTATGGTTTACCCCAACAATTCTTTGATGAATGGGCTATGATGTCTTTAGGGAATTTACTAGGGAAACCAATCAAGGTTGATAAAGCTACCCTTAATAGAACAAGACCCCATGTAGCTAGAATTTGTGTGGAAATAGACATCACTCAACCCCTAATAGAACGAGTCTGGATTGATTACAGAGATTTTGGCTTCTGGCAGTATGTTGAATACGATGGTATACCTGATTACTGCTCTAACTGCCTGAAATTAGGCCACCTTAGTTCTTCTTGCAGGAATGATAATAGTTTCTCTACCATTCGTGCTTGGAGACCTTCAGACAATCCCAAACACACAGGTCATTTACCTCCCACACAAGATGAACAGAGAAGGCCCCTAGACCTGCAGAGTAGAGATACATCACAAACTATTATGAAGGAACAAAATATTTCAGTAGTATTATCCAAAAATCAGGTTCCTTCAAATTCCCCCTCAGATTATAATTTCACTTCTGTTAAGATTCGTGATAAGAATGCTAATAAGATTGCTAATAAATCACAAGCTGAATCTGCTGATATCAACAGTTTTCATGTTCTGTCTGCCTTATCCAATGATGATAATGATATAGCTTTTTTGACCAATGATCCACATATTGTTGATATTTCTGCTCTATCTAATATGATAAATACTTCTTCTGTGGATAAGACTCAAAATGTGATTCCTGCAGATACAAATTCTGTTCAAACTGATTTGCATGCTTCACAATTAGTAATAAATATTAATGCTGATGTTGTTGACCTGGCCTCTAATTTGGAAATGCATGACAATGACAACCCTTTGAAATTACATTGTTCCTCTGCTGCTACACAACCTCTTTCTGATGTTAATGCTGGTTCTAAGGGTATTCCCCCCCTGCCACCTATCTCTGATGTTAATGATGGCCTGCAATCTGATGCCATTTTAAAACACTTGGGTACGGAAACTGTAGTATCACTCTTAGAAGTGGATAAAATCAAACACCTAAAAAATGATGAAATCAAAGATTCGGACATTTCTGTTGACTTTGTTGCTTTGCCCCATGTCGAATCTGCTGCTACCCCTCATCATAATGCTGTGGATAGGACTCAGAAAGATTCAAAGACCTTTCAATCTGATTTGCATGTTTCAAAATTTATAAAGGATACAAATGCAGCCATTCTTGTCTTCAACACTTTTTTGGAAAAGCATAATACAGATAACCCAAATAGTCTTTGCAAACCTTCTGTGGCAAACGACTTACAACCTCACTCTGATGGTAATGATGGTTCTATTGGCTATGCATCAGAACCTGAAAACACTTACGAAATTATATCCACAAAAGTTTCAAGGGAAAGGTTCAAACAAGATATGATTAGGTCTCAAAATAGATTCGATGCTTTAGCACAGATATGCATGTCCAGGGCTAACAAATCAGTATGATACGTCTTCTGGAAACTTGCTGCTGCTGTTCTTCTTTTATGACAGGTACAGGGACCAAGCTGGATAACGAGGGTGACAAAAGCTTGCAAACATGAAGGAGGGGCTACTACCAGGAACTTCCATTTGCTTCTTTAGGATTAGGAAGAAATGGAGAAGGAAGAATCATTCAAGATTGAAGGAAAACTTTTTGTCCTTTCAGTTGTTCACCCAATCTGTGGGGAATCAAGTCAACTTCGAATGGCAAATTGTGTGCACTACACTGTCCTTAGAAGGGTATATCCCTTGTGAAGCTAAATTGAGTTTCGTTTTCGATTCGCTAAATTGCTTCATAAGGTCGATATATGACTTGGTTAACCACTTTCTCACTGATCGATGGCATCACTGTTGCCGGATGTCTTTGTAAGCCTTCGGGCACCACGTCTTTGTAAGCCTTCGGGCATCACGACTTTGTAAGCCATTGGCGGCAACTTTTGATCTTTAATGGAAAAAGGGTCGGGAACCCTATAAACCCGATTACTTAAAAAAAAATACATAAAAATATGTGGGAAAGTTTTAGGAGATGTGTCAGGTAAAGTTTATGAACATGCCCCTTTACTTTTTAATTTTAAAATTGTATGTTTAAATTTAAATATTATATTTTATAAGTTAAAAATATGTAATAAGGTATCTTTGAATGTGAAATATAAGAAATATTTTATAAAATTTACTCCCACATCCCATTTTTATTGGTTTATTTACTTTTTGACCAAAATTTACAAAGTGGTCATGATGTGACAAGGAATAATTGGGGAAGAGTAAGAATATTTTGGGGGAAACAGTTTGTCCAGTTTTAAAGTTGTTAAAGTTAAAAAAGACATTGTGTGAATTGAACAATATATTCTTTGTGATTTTATATCATTTACACGGTATGCCATTACTTTTGGGATCGACGAAATAGAAAGTATGACAATAATGGTGAAACGGATGGAGTAACTTAAAAAATACTACTACTTTATTTATATTTAAAATATTTAGTGTTTTATTTAACAACTGTAATGCATACGTTAAAAAATATAGAAAACTATCTACATACAACTTAAGGACATGTCACCTGTCAGGAGACATTCCTAAAATATTTTATTCCATTTTATTTATTCTTACTTTTTAGCTTAACTCATACAAATAGAAGTATAACTAGTAAATAACGAACTTAAAATGCATCATACTTTCGAGTTTTTTGTTTAGTTCTAAAATGTTTTTTTGAAAGTGTACATATAGCTAGTCCCCCATATTTTTAGAAAATGCACATATAACCCGGTTGCTGGAGATCGGCATGGAAAAACAGAGAAGTACATGTGCATTAAATAAGGAATTAGGACATATGTGCACTTTTAAAATTTTGAGAGGTATATGTATATGAAACAATGAATTGAGGGATATGAGTGCACTTTAGTCTAATTTTTTTTTCTTACATGAAACATAAATACTTGAGAATCTAAACACTTTAAGAAGAAAGGATGAAGAATAATTCATGAAAACCACCACCCCTCTCATCGCTTAAGATGGAGTGGATGTTGCTTTGAAGTATTAAATTTGACAGAGATAAGCTTCTTTTTGAGTAGAAAAAGAACGACTTAAGTCAAATAGATCAATTCTCTCATTTTCTTACATGGACACAACATACAAGTGGAAACTCATCATTATACTCCCTCGTCCTTTCTTTTAAAGTTGTTAATACTTTTCATCTTAACCTTTCTTTTTTTTAATTATCATATTCTTATAGATTAAAAAAATGAAATTATTCACATTCAGTCATTAAACTTATTAATTTCATCCACTTAATTTTAAGTCTTCACACTATTCATATTGCATAAAAAACTAATGTAAATAAGAAAGTGTTGGAATTAGAAGAACGGAACAAGCGCTTAAATTGTATTTGGGCACATCTCCCATTTCTTGATAGTTATACTCTCTCCCTCCCAATCAAAATTAAGTTCATACTTTATATTATTGTTTGTCCCAATCAAAGATTTTTATTTTGACAATTCCGTTATTTAAACTAAAATTTGTGGCTGAAATTTGGTGAAGTTATTCTAATCCCCCACTTCTCCTGACACATCAGCATGCATAAAGGCGCGTGTAAAAAGGTAATAGGAACATCTGACTGAGACGAAGGAGGAGCAGTCTATATATAAATTTTGTGAGCGACAACAAATATATTCCCTCCATTCCTAACATTGGCTCTTTTTCCTTTTTTGTTTTATTTTTTAACAATGGTTCATTCCCCCTTTGGCAAAGTTTAGGATATTTTCATCCACTCAATTTACTTTTTACTCTCTCAATACAATCTCCACCATTCATTTGACTTTTCTTAAATAATGTGTCATTTTGTTTGGGGACAATCTTAAGAAAACGGAGGGAGCAGATAAATTATCCAATTATGGCTTGGGAAAAGAGCACACCATGATAACAAAATTAACACATAATCATCACATCTGGACCTAACCCTAACCCAACCCCAATCCCTAGTTACCACCCCAAATCAAGGAAATAAGCTCCCACAACCATTTGTTTTTTTTGCCAGAAAACACTCCTCCTCACCAGCTTTTCTTTTCTGCCCCCACTTTATAAAAAAGTTAAAGCAAGAAAAAAAGAGCCACATAGAGACACCAATTGATCATATACATATAAAAGATGGAAAGAGAGAAAACACACACACACTCACACACTAGACACACTCACAAAGTTTGATGGTGAGCCTCTTCTGAGAAAGAAAGCAAGAACAGCCCTCAAAGAAAGCTTCAACAAAGGCTCGCTTTCGCGATCAAACGACGAAGAAAGATGGCAAAGTGAAAGGGAAGCAAAGGAAAAGGGATAGTTATTTGTTGCTCATATGTTTGCACGAATGATTCCAAAAGATCAGAGGAGTTACAAATGATGGCAGGAAACCCTAACTGGTGGAGCATGAATAATGGCATGCATCCACAACAATCTCATCAGTTGAACAATATTCCCAATAATTCTCCCACTGGTTTTAGTAACAATCAGTTCTCCAGTTCTACTCCTCCTCTTCCTCCTCAGTATCACTTCTATGGCGGCGGATCTTCTCCTTTGGCTGATCATCATCATCATCCTCATCCCAACCAGCAGCAAGACTTCCCTCGATCGTGGAGCCAGCTGCTCTTGTAAATCCCTTCTCCCTTTCTATTTCCCGCATATCAGGGCATAACTCGTGAACAAAAGAGAACAGATACACGCTCGTGCTTCTGTTCTCCTATGTTCACCAGTCCTGCCCTAGATACTCCGTTGTCTGAAATAAGAGTCATGTTTCTGGTACTGAATAAGCTCTCGACCGTTATTATAGATCTCTTTCGAGTAACTTTGTTTCCTATCTAATGAATGTTTGCAGAGGAGGGTTGGCTAACAGCAATAACAGTAGTAGTGAGCAAGAAAGGTTTGTCAGCCCTTTTGAAAGCAAGAAACTGGGGAACTGGGAAGACCATGTTTTGAAGGTTACCGCTACCGGCGAGCATGTGAAGCAAGATGGCATAGCTCAAAATAACATGCTTCTGTATGGAGAATCTGATGAACTGATTCAAGTGTCTAGGTCTCCTTGGTCACAAATTGTGCCTACTTCTTCCCCTACATCTTGTGTTACTAGTTTGAGCAGTAACTTGTTGAACTTTTCTGGTAACAGCAAAGCTGAAAAAAGGAATCAACATCATGAAAATTCATCTGAGGTACTAATTGTTTTTTGAGTTTAATTTTTTTTAAATTGTGGTATTTGATTTTGGGATAGAAATGATATGAAAAAATTGAAAATCAAAACTTATTTTTCTCTGACTGGTATTAATTCTCTCATTTTTCTTTTACTTCTTTCTTTTGGGTGAAAAAGTGCAACAGCTCTACAACAGGCAATGTACATAAGAAGCCTAGGATTCAACATTCCTCACCTCAACCAGCTTTAAAGGTAGGTAGAAAATTAGTTTCTGTCCACATGCTTTTTTGTTTAATTTCGTCTGTGGTAAAAATTGGATTGTATTTTTATAGTATTTTAAACTCCTAAATTCACATGATTTTAATCAACAGGTCAGAAAGGAGAAGCTGGGGGACAGAATAACAGCCCTCCATCAGCTAGTTTCACCATTTGGAAAGGTATAAATAGCGAATTCAGGATTGTAACATGGAGACTTTGTTAATATACAGTAATATATGTGATATATTCAATTTAAATTTTACAAAGACTTAGGTGAGACGGTCTCACCTAATATTATGGTGATAACATGGGGTACTTTTTATAATTTTTAAAACTTTATTTTGTTCCTTGCCTCACCATAAGTTATAGTGAGACGGTCTCATATGAGTGTTTCTCTTTAAATTTAGTGTTAACCTGAGAAAAAAAAAAGAGTATATCATTTATTATTATTTTAAAAAATAAATTTCAGAATGACAAGAGCGCGCGAACACATACACATTTAATTATTTATTTATTCATATCTTAACAATGGTTCATCAAATCACAAGAACAAGCCCATCATTTGCTGTAAAGGAAAAGAGAAACAAGAAAAAGCTGCTCATAGTCAATTAGTTTATGATAAGAGCCATCATGATTAACAATCACTCAAGTTCATTAAACAGTAATATAATACAGTAGTTTCAGATTGCATTTCTTTTCAATGGGCTAAATATTCCAATCCAGTGGACCAGTAATAACACTTTATATTATATGACCTCTTTTCTTTACATCTGGTTTTGTTTTGTGTTTTGTGTTTTGAGAAATATATATGGCAAAAAATGACACTTTGTGGGCATGTTTTGTTTCTCCTTTGCAGACTGACACTGCTTCTGTCTTATCAGAGGCCATCGGGTATATCAGATTCCTTCAGGCACAAATTGAGGTAGGAGTGCTACCATTCTGAGAGTTGGCAGTTGCGTTCTTCTAAATCTGTCACATTTTTTTTCATTTTGATCTGTCATTCTAACATTGTCGTACTTCTTTATATGACAAAAAAAATGAACCATGCTATCGTAACACTTTTTAGCAACGCATACTAAAATGTTACATGAACAGATTATAAAGTGTTGTTTAAACTTTTGAAAAATATTACAAAAATCTCTAAAAGTGTTGCGTTAAATCTATTGCAACATTACCTAAGGTAATACTTGTAAAAGTGTTGCAATGTGTCCAACTTGGTATTTTTAACACCTAAAACAACGCTTTCAACTTGGTATTTTTAGTCTTAGTTTGTGGTAGTGTCATCTGATTAAACTTTTCACTCTCTTCACTCAATTTTCTCCATCATTTCCGCTTGCATAAACAATCAATTTCAAACAGTAATGTGTCGGTTTTAGGCGAACGGGTGGAGTTGTTTGAAACCCTTGCACCATTTTCACAGTCACATGTCTAAGAAAAAGTCACACATTAGAGAAAAGAAAAAGATGTAAGCAATCTTTATCTTTTTAGGGTGCTTTTTAGTTGCACACCTGAATGATTGAATCTGAGTTTGGCATGAATGAATGAATATTTCAGGCACTTAGTTCGCCGTACATGGGTAATGTAGCAGCAGGAAGCATGGGTCAGCCTCACCAACATTCTGTAAGTTTAAATTCGGGCAGAGTTTTTAGGTTTCAGATTTCCAAAAAAAATTAAAATTAAAAATTAGGTTTTAGGTTATACTTAATCTTGGTTATCCTAGCAAATTACAACCTGTGCATCTTCACATTTTCCTATGGAATTCGATCTCTATTTATTACACGTGTGTCGTCTGACTGATCATAATTCATAATTCATAATTCTTCCTTTAGTTTAAGGAATTTTTAGGATGCTTCATTGGATCCATTAATTGCTCGTTACTTTAAAGGTTAAAGTCATAGGATAAGCTCGCTTTTCAGTTTTCTTAACCGATGTCAATGTGCTACAGAAAAAGTTGGACCATCAAATGTTGCATTTAATTTGCATCAAAATGGTTGTTAGATGTAATCCTTTGTATTAAGCCAAACCAAACTGCAATTTAATTATTATTTTAGTCAAAATTTCTTAATTTTACCCATAAAATTGAATTGGTGTTAGAATATTATCGTATTGTTATATATTATTTATAACATATACATTTAAAATATTAACTAATCACAAATTTAATTTTAATTATCCTTAATAAAAAAATTTAGAGATGGTTTCTTGTGAGACGGTATAAACTTTAGGCAAGAATGTATCCGTGAAAATTAACACAAAACTTTATTTTTTCCAAATTTATTTGCAATTTCTATAAAGAACCCCATCCCAAATAGAATATTTGATAATTGTATCATAATTTGTGCCTAAACTTTAGACTATCTAAAACAAGATTTAGTGACTTTTTTAAGAATCGTGCATTTTTCGACTCAGCTATTGTTAAACTGTGAAGCTTGTTACGATAGGGAGTATACATTAATGGAACACATCTAGTTTTTTTTCTTTTCTCAAAACAATGTTATAGCAATTGACAAATCCCAATGCTTATCAAATTTTATCTTACACGATACACAGCGAATTTTGAAGCTGTGTATGAATGGGGTAGCCATGGTTACCCCATGGTAAAAAAAAAGTATTAGTGTTTGGTTACCCCATGTAAAAATATTTTTTACCATTAATATTAAATATATATTTTTATATATTAGTTGTTACCCCATTGAAAATTTTCTGGATTCGCCACTGTTTTGAAGGATGCATGCTTAACGAATATACATATGTGCTATATAGGATGATGTTGAAGATCGGCCAAAGGACCTAAGGACCAGAGGCTTGTGCTTGGTTCCTGTATCTTGCACACAACACGTCGGAGCCGACACCGGAGCCGACTACTGGGCCCCGGCTCTTGGTGGAGGATTCTAGTTAGCCGTCCGTCGGGTGGTGGCGCACGGAAACCGGCAATCGGACCTCATCGGAGTCATGATATATACAACATCAAGTCCAGTCATTCTGAAAAACTAGGGTTGACTGCTCCTGATGCTATAATATGCATGCATGCCTTTGAGGGAAGAAGTTAAAACTTAAAAGAGATGATCATATATGTATAAACATAGGTGTATGTGATTCTTTTTTTAATCATCAATTTGTAGTGTTATGTGTTTATTTTAGAACAAGAATCAGGAACCTACCTAGCTCTCGTGTGTATTAATGTGCAATGCACTTTAATTTGGAGATCGATGATCAAATCAACTGATCAGATGCCTCTTTCAAAGCTCGGACGTTTGATTAGGTCAAATGATTTTGGTTTACAACTTTGTTTGATCATTGAGAGAGCAATGATTGTAGAGTCTTGTTCACACGGAAGTGTTCGTCACTCGGAAGTAGGGTTTATATGTTTCCTATCCATTTTCTATTAAAAATAAAATCAATTTACACAATGTGCGGTTACAACATACTCTCTCTGTACCAGCAAAAATGACATATTTACTTTTTCATGTTTTTCAATTATCATGTTTGACTGTCAATATCTCTAGCTATATATAACAATTCCGCTTAAAAAATTAATATTTAGAAAATATATATTAAGATGAATTCATCAGTATCTCACTTGATATTTTTATTATATATCTATTAATTTATATTTATGGTCAAAGTTTACAAAATTTGACTTGAAAAAGGTAAATGTGTCATTTTTGTTGGGACGAAGGGAGTAAGATATAGGATAAATCCATTTGCACTAGCACATTTGCTAAATATTACAATTATAATATAAGGTCTCAGTGATAAAAGAGAAATATACACAAAGACACTAATCAATATTAAAATACTAAGCAAATGCCTATATGGCAATGAGAAGTGCAAACTAAGGATACGTGGTTGATACTTTGTACTCCTCAAATGTATCGACACGAGACTAATGTCAGAGCGGCAGAGCCACACACTGAAGTATCTGCAAATACTATTTTTTTTAGAATGGCCATCGATCTTTTTTTAAGTCAAATATATTTTTACTTGAATATTGTACTTTTAATTTAAATACTATCATATTTTAACTAAATATTGTATATTTTTTTATTAAAAATTATATTTTCAATTCAAAACATCTTATTACATGCTTAATTTATAATATTTAAATTTATAAACTAGAGTGATTGAGTTTTTTTTAAATGATTGTACCATAATGTTAGGGGAAAAACGCAACCGGAGACTTATCTTACTTTTAATCATTTTCATCAATGTGACCAATAAATTATTCCAAATGATGCCGTTATGGAGATATTTTGTTATATTTTGTGTATATCTTGTACCCTTGTACCATCAATAAAATCAACCATTCATATTTTATATGGTATCAGAGCTAAAAGTCAAACCCTAAATTTTTTAAAAAAAAAACTAAATCTGCCCTTCCGCCGCTGCTACACGCGCCCATGCACCCACGCCGCCACCTCATTTCCTCTTCACACGCCGCCGCAGCTGATCATTGCTGCCGCCACTGACAAATTCCGAGTTACCGTCGTATTCCTCTTCACACCAATGTGATGGATCTGTACATCCAAGTCAAAATTGAAGATCTTAATATCGATGTTGCTGTCACTGGTGATGCAATTCCAAATGTCGGAGCGATCCACCCACCACGTTAGCTTTGCTCGCTGCCAAAGGTGCCATCGTGCAGGGTCTCCTTGTTACTTCTCCGGCTTCCGAAGCCAATTTCGCTGCTCAGGATTCCCACTACGAAGGTCCACCGCACTTCTCCGGGTTCTCGACTGCCCAGTTTTTTCGATCTGCCCACTGTTGACACTGTCTTCCAGACTCCAGTTCAGGCAGCGGTTGTAGTGCAGCTCAGGGCCATCCTCCAGTCCACCGGTGACTACTCTCATGTGTTTCCTCCTACTCATCATTACTATGTGCATTAGTCGGATCATCCAGGTTTGACTATTTCTCTGATGATCTTGAAGGGTGATAATTTAAATGAATGGAATACCTCTTTGCTTAATTTCTTTTTTGCAAAACGTAAGTTTGACTTTCTTGATGGTTTTATTGTTCAGCCTTTAACTGGTGAACCTTTTTATAACGACTGGAATAGTGTGAACTCTATGCTTATTTGTTGGATTATGCAAACTCTTGATCCATCCATTCTTACTCTTATTACTTATATTGCATCTTCTAAGGAGCTTTGGAATGACCTTAAGCACCTTTATTCTATTGGGAATGGTTTGCATATGTGTGAGATTCGTGCGGCCATTTATACTTGTCGTTGGAATGGTCAGGTTATTTCTGATTATTGTGGGAGGTGTAAGAAGCTTTTGGATAAATTATTTGCTTACTTACCACCCCGGACATGTGTCTGTCCAGCTACTGCTAATGCTATCAAAGAACGTGAGAACGAGGTGGTTCATCACCTTCTCATTAGTCTGGATGATAGCTATCATACTATATGATCGCACATCCTGGTGCAAAAACCATTACCTTCTATAGGTCGTGTTCACTCGCTTACAATTCAAGAGAAGCATCACAAGACTATCTTCTATGCTCGTGAATCCATCCCGGACACCATTGCCTTTGCCGCTCGCTTACTATTACCTCTACCCACTCCAAAGCCAACTCCCACAGCCCTGGGAAATTTGCATGACGCTGCTATTGATCGGAAGATCCTTCTGCATTGCAATCGTAAGGGCCATGACATCACTAATTGTTTCAATATCATTGGTAATCCTTATTGGTTTGTCAAAAATAGACCTCCGAAATTAGGTCCAAGGGCTCAGAACCAGTGAACTTGTGGCCCTGCAACCGTGTCGTTCATCGGAGCTGCCCCTGTCGTTACTCCATTCACGGTTAACGTTGACGGCTTCCTCTCCGATGGTGATCAGACAGCTTTCGGTCCTGCCTTGTCCAAAGAACAATAGAGTACGGGTATTTACTTGTTCTCTAAGATGAATACTACTGGGGGAAAAATGTCAGGTAAGCATACTTTTCCTTAGATTCTTGATACTGAAGCTTCAGATCATATGATCGGTGCCAGGGATCTTCTATATGATTTTGAGCCTGCTGATAATGTTGATGTCACTCTACCTGATGTATCTATCTCTACTTCCACTCAACACGGAAACTTTATAATTTGGAGACATTATTGTTTCCCGTGTTTTGTTCATTCTGAAATTACGTTGCAACTTGTTGTATTTTTCCAAATTAACTGCTACTTTAAAATGTCTAGTTTTTCTTGCCTAAAATTTGTGTATATTACAGGATATCAGCACGAGGATGGTGATTGTCTCGGGTGATCAGCAAAGTGAAGTTTATTGGTTGCGCAGACTGGGAGCTCTACCGTCCTTATCGTTGTCCATCTCATTTGCTGCCACTGTGTCTTCGTCTAATTTATGGCATCAATGCTTTGGGCACCCGTCATCTTCGGTGTTTTCTTCTATTCTAGTTACTGCTTTAAGTCATAGTCATTTGAATAAAACTGCTCCTTGCTCCATTTGTCATCGGGCAAATCAGTCTAGAGCTAGTTTCCCTTTGAGTAATTCTAAAGCTAATCATTTATTTGAACTCATTCATTTTTAAATATAGCTGATGAATATTCCTGAGTTGTTTGGGTTTATTTATTAGTATCTAAGTCTCATGTACCTAAAAAAGATGAAGGAGTTCTTTGCTCTCATTCAGACACAGTTTTGTCATCCAGTTCAATGTGCTCAAGCTGACAGTGGAACTAAGTTTCTTCCTCTCAAGCCTTACTTTGTAGAGAAGGGAATTCGGTTCGAGACTTCCACTGTCTACACGCCACAGTAGAATGGGAAAGTGGAACGAAAACATTGCCACATCTTGAACGTGGCTCATGCTCTTCATTTCCAAGCTCATTTGCCTATTAACTTCTGGGAAGAATGCATTCTTACTGCTGCTTGCCCGATCAATCGCACTCTAACACTGGTATTGAATGGTCGTTCATCTCATCAACTTCTGCATGGTCGCGCACCAAATTACAGCCATCTATGAGTGTTAGGTTGCTTGTGTTTTGCTTCTCAACTTCCAAATTCGCATGATAAGTTGCATCTCGAAGTCACAAATGTGTTTTTCTAGGTTATCCACTTCACAAGAAAGCTTGGTGTGTTTATGAGTTGGAGTCTCGTACTGTGTTTGATAATTGAGATGTGGTGTTCTATGAAGATTGTTTCTAATGTGCATATGTCCTTGATGTGCTCACTCCAGTTGATCTGATGTCATTGCTATCTCTGGTTGTTTATGATGCATTGTTGTCGCCTCCCTCGATGCTGACACTAGCTTTCAGGCATCTGCCAACTTCGGCGATGCCACCACCAGCGTCCACCATGCTGCTGTTAGCTCTGCCTAAGTCCAGTCTGCCACTGCCCATGCCTTCAAGACTGTTGTCGCTGTCTACCGGGTCTTGGCTGCCACCATCTGAGCCGCGTATTGAGCCACGATATTCCCCTCCAAAGTCGTGATCAGCTCTCCCTGAGCCACCATGGCCTACTCGCCCACCCAGTACTCGTCTATGTCAACCACCAGTTAAATTGAAGGATTATGTCTGCATTGCTACATGCGTAATAAACCCCCACCCCCACTACTGCACTTACACCCACGTCTGGCCCATCTTCAGGTTCTCGTTACCCCATTGTTGATTATCTTTCTTGTCATAATTTTTCAATTTCACTACTAGATTTTTAGCTGCATTTACTGCTGGCTCGGACCCTGTTACTTATTATGAGGCTTCACGTCATTCTCACTAGTAAGTAGCAATGACAGCTGAGATTAATGCACTTGAGCGGAACAATACCTGGGCTCTATCTCCTCTGCCGCCTGGTAAATATGCTATTCAAAGTTAATGGGTGTTTCAAACCAAATATAAGTCAGATGGCACAATCAAGCGTTACAAGGCTCGATTGATTGTTCTTGGTAATCGTAATATTGAGGGAACTAATTATAAAAAGACATTTTCTCCAGATTCCAAGATGAGCTCGGTTCATCTTTTCTTGGCAGTTGCTGTTATTTGTGGTTAGGATCTTCATCATGTGGACGTACATAATGTGTTCCTGCATGGAGATCTGGATTAAGAAGTTTATATGGGGTCCCCTTCTGGTTACACCCTTCCAGCCCTTGGTCTAGTATGTAAGCTTCACAAATCTCTTTATGGTATATGTCAGCTGCCTAGAAATGGGTTTGCTAAGCTTGCTACTACCCATCCCCCTTTTGGCTTTGTTCGGAGTAAGGCATATTACTCTTTGTATACTTGCTTGGGTGATGGTGTTTCCCTCCATGTTTTTGTTTATGTTGATGATTTGATCATTACTAGATCTTCTGTGACTCTGGTGGCTGAGTTTAAGAAGTATCTTTGTTCTTATTTTCATATAAAGGATCTTGGTGTTTTAAAGTATTTCTTGGGAATTGAGATTGCTAGGAGACCTGATGGTATGTTTCTGTGTCAACGGAAATATGCCTTTGGTATTTTGATGGATACTGGTTTGTTGGCTGCCAAGCCTACAGATTTTCTGATGAAACAGCAGCATAATTTGTCACGCGTAGATGGGCCAGATTATACTGACCATGCGCAATACAAATGATTGGTTGGGATGCTGATTTATCTTACAATCACTCATCCGGAGCTTAGTTAGTTTGTGCACACTTTGGCACAATTTATGGAGAAGTCGTGTGTGGCCCACTAGCAGGCTACCCTACGGATTTTACACTTTTTGAAGTGTCAACCTGGTCAAGTTTTATTTATTTCTTCTAAAAGCTCACTTCAACTTACAGTATTTTGTGATTCTGATTGGGCAACTTATCCTATTACGCGTCGTTCTTTGACAGGATATTTTTTTATGATTGGAGAGTCCCCTATTTCTTGGAAGACCAAGAAATAACCCACTATTTCGATGTCTTCGGCTGAATCAGAGTATCGTGCTATGGTTGTTGCTTGTTGTGAGTTGCTTTGGCTTAAGTCTCTTCTTCGATCTTTGGGCATAGGACATTCATCTCCTATGTGTTTATACTATGATAGTCATGCAACTCTTCTTATTGCAATCAATCACGTGTTTCATGAACGAACGAAACTTATTGAGAATGATTGTCATTTTGTTCGCGATTTGGTATAGTCTGGTGAAGTTTTCACTCATCATATTCCCACTTCCAGTCAACATGCGATTTTTTTTACTAAACCTCTTGGACGACATGTATTTCAGACTCTTTTTGGTAAGTTAGGCATTTGAGACCCTCTTGTTCCAACTTGAGAAGGAATGTTAAGGACATATTTTGTTATATTTTGTGTATATCCTGTACCTTGGACACAATTATTTTCCATTTGTAATTATGTACATGATGCTTATGTATTGTGCGCTTGTACCATCAATAAAATCAACCGTTCATATTTTACGAATACAAAGTTTAAATTTATTTTAGTACCATTCGTCCTTTTCTCACTGGTAGAAACGCTTAAAGTAACATGAAACCAATAGTCTCATATCCATCTGTCCACCATTAATTGTTCAATTTAATTTTTAAAAGTCAACCACATCAATTTTTAACTATTAATATCTTTATTCATATGTGTAAAAAAAATTCAGAAAAATTATAATAGTATAAAAATACATTTATGATGAATCCAAAGATATATAATATGATAATAGTCTTATATATAATTATATAATTTAATGATAAAAATTAGATTAGTTTAACTTTCAAAAGTCAAATTAAACGATTAACGGAGGGAGTATATCTTAGTTGGACTACAAACAAAAGGTGTTATATATATGAGTACCATTTTTGTGCAATTGATTGTCCTGTAGTTATTTAGTGTCTTACCATTTCATTTTCTAATAAATACAAATTTCGCTTTGAAATTTCCTTTACATTCTTTGTTACCGTGTACCACGTTCATTTCAATGAAGAAGTTTTAGTTGTAATATACTTCGAAC
>JAUOBV010000010.1:9741657-9755476 GCA_032360425.1 Rubia occidens
TCTCTCTCACTTTCTTATATTTGCTGTCTGTTGGTTACTTAGTCCCACAACTTTTGACCCACTTTTTATTAATTTTTTCAAGTCATGTTTGACCATAAATTTCAATTAGTAACAAGATAATATCATCTCGTGAGATATTGTTAGATTCTCATATTTACATAGGTTCTAAATATCAGATTTTAATGTACCATTAATATTCATAATTAAAGTTATTAATGGTCAAATATAGCCTGAAAAAATTGATCAAAAAAATAGGCTAAAAGTTGTGGAAGAGAGGAAGTGTTGGTTAGAACTGGGAGAAGTGTAAATATCACATTTTTGTGCTTAGTGCTTACCAATAGGGATTGATTTTATGTGCGGAATTGTTATATTCCATAAAGTTATCTGGCCCATATCTTTGATGGGGACCCGAATCAATCAACAGAGTCCAACGAACAAAAAGGTGATTCTGTTTTTAAATTCAACCCCTAATTGGATCAATCACTGCCGTTAATTAAGGCACGATTGGGGACTCTCCCCGCTAGGGTTTGAGAGAACTTTTGAGGATTTACCACGTAACCTCTACAGCGCCGATCTCCATCACGGCTTGAGTCACGGTGCGGCGGGTCACAGCAATTTAACACCTTGCATCCCAACCAACTACCTGCAATATGGCGACAAATATTGCAGATTTGATCTCCGGGTTGACCCTCCGAGCGGATGAGAAGCGTGCGATCAAGCCGGTGGCCGGGAACCCTGCAGTGAACGATGTGCGTCGGATGCTCGCGGGGAAGATTTTGGGGTGCCTTTTGAGCGGATTGCCGGTGTTTTCGAGAAAATTTGGAGCTTTCAAGGGACGGTCACGTGTAGTCCCTTGCTTGATAATGAAGTTATGTTTTATTTTTCGGATCCTTTGGACAAGGAGAGAGTATTGGAACGTGAACCCTGGACGTTTGACAGGATGGAGAAGTACCTTGTTGTCCTTAGCGAGCCGCAAGAAGGAACAACTAGCGAAAGTCTTGTGTTTGATAGAACCCCCTTTTGGATCCATGTCCACGGAGTGCCGTTTGTTCATATGACGGAGGAGAATGCCATCATCATCGGTAATGAAATCGGCGAATTCGTGGAGTTTGAGAAGGATAAGATGGGACGTGCTATTGGGAATTTCATGCGGATTAGGGTTTTGTTGGATATCACAAAACCTATCAAGCGAGTCCTGGCATTGGAAATAATTGAAGATAACTTGCGATGTGTTGTCATGTATGAGAAATTGCCTAATTATTGTACCTTTTGTGGGATGATAGGGCATGACCGCGCTGATTGTGTGGATCGATTAAAGCTGCCGAGACTCGAGCGCAACGAAGAGCATTATCCTGAGTGGCTTCGGGTAAACCCTAATAGTTCTCCCTTTGGTAGATCGCAGAGGGAATCAAAGGTTTCGCGAAAACCTAGCTCGCAGGCGCAGCCATTATTCGTGCCGGTCTCCCAGCATACCCTTGGTGCCTTGAGCCAGAAACATTCTCGTGATGGAGCAATGGTTGTCAGGCAGGCAGAACAGGCCGAGCCACTCAAAACCCTGCCGGTGCGTAGGATGGAGAAGGCGGCACCAAACCAGGACTGGTGGTTCAGGGCCATGCAATCGGATCATCATATGAATGAGATGGTGACACGCATGCACATGGAGCAGGTGGATGAAGGCTCGGCTCTAGCATTATCTAACCATGATGCGTATACCAGGCCGATGGAGTTTATGGAAGAAGCGCCATCGGAAGAGAACCTACAGCTGGCAATCCGAGATCCTAAGGCGAACATGAATGTGCAACAACCAGGCAGCCTCGACTGGAGTGTGCAAGGAGTTGAGCCTATTAACCTGGGTTTAGATGTGGGGAACATGAAGTCTATTGAACAGGTCACCTTCATGAGATTCTCGGCACAAACTGTGGTGGGGACACCAAGGAAGCCTAGGAAACCTACAACAGCGCCCCTAAGCCCTTTTCTGGTGGATGCCCCTATTCAGTTGGACACCCCGGCAAAGCTAGTAGCGGCACAAAAGGAGAAGATTGCACGAATGAAGAGTAGACAAGGTGCAACTGGAGGAAGCCGTGGGCGTGGCCGTGGCCGTGGCAGAGGCCAAGGAGCTTCGGATGTGGTGTTTGAGGAGATGCAAATGTCGGGAACTCGAAGGAAACTAAGACTTGGTGAGTCCCTAGCTGAGCAGGGATGTGAGTTCTTTGGGAACAAGAAGTCAAAAGTTAGCAATGAGATTGCTTTCGTTGATGAACTGTCTACCATTGATCCGGCGGCGACTGGCATGGATGCCCAGTCCCGCCAGGAGCCATGAGTATCTTCAGCTGGAACTGTCGGGGTGGTTTAACAGGCGGCCTGAGGGACTCCCGGACAGTTCAGGAACTGCGCACATTGGTGCGCCTTAAAGTACCTTATATTATTTTCCTTTGTGAGACTAAATGTTCTGTTGCAGTTATAGATAAGTTAAAGTGTGATTTGAATTATTTTGGAGTAGGTGTAGATGCACATGGTAGTGCTGGTGGCATGGCACTACTGTGGAACAAACAAGTTTCAGTAAATTTGAATTCCTTTTCTGATTATTACATCGATGTGTCAGCTCAGTTATTGGGGGAAAATGTGCGAATTACTGGGGTGTATTGTGAGCCAAATACGGCGTTACGGAGACAGGCTTGGATTCGATTTAAACAACTAGCTCAGACAAGTCTGATGCCTTGGATATGCCTAGGCGACTTCAATGAAGTCCTCTCTCAGCAAGAGTTTGTAGGGGCAGGCCCGAGAGCGGAATGGCAGATTGAATGCTTCAGGGAGGCGCTGAGATATTGCAGACTGTTTGATATGAGTTGTGAGGGGTTTGGTGGCTCAAAGTTTACATGGTTTAGGCATTTCTCGGATGGAAGGTGTCAGAAAGGCAGGCTTGATAGGGCTACATGGAACCAAGAGATGCTCGAGCTCTATCCATGGTCGTCCAGCTCGGTGATCCCAATGGCATCCTCCGACCATATGTGCCTGAGTGTTCAGCTGCGGAAACGGGATCCAAGGGCGGTCAGAACGAGGAAAAAGAAGAGATTCCGTTTTGAGGCCTTTTGGGTAAAGAAGGAGGAGTGCGAGAGGATTATTGCATATTCTTGGAATGGGGACATTAATATCCAGCTCCCGGATAAGCTGGAGCAGTGCTCGGTTGGATTGATCGATTGGAGTAGGAGGGTGTTCCCTGTTGATGGGAAAGAGTTTGAGAACTTGAAGAAGGAGTTGTATGAGAAAGAGAATGGGGTTATCAATGCGGACACGGTGGAGGACATTGCTCGTCTGCAACAGGAGTTCGAATTCTTGCAGGAAGCGGAGAGCATCAAATGGCATCAACGGGCGAAACAACATTGGTACAAAGAGGGGGATAAAAATACCCATTTTTTCCACCGCTTTGCTACCAAAAGGAGAGCCAAGAACCACATAGCAGGGCTCCGTGATGCTACATCTGAGCTCCGAACTGATGCAGAGGGCATGAAGGAGATCATCATGGACTATTTTGGTGGTCTTTTCATGTCGACGAAGCCAGACCTAGAGAAGATAGACCAAGTCCTTGATCGCTTACCTCAGAAAGTTACGCCGGATATGGGAGCTAGGCTCACAAACCCCTACACGGAGGCTGAGATAGCCAAAGCTGTTAAGCAGATTCACCCGCTGAAGTCCCCGGGACCTGATGGTATGAGCCCTATCTTTTTTCAGAAGTTTTGGCATGTTATTAAGCGTGACGTGATTAACTTTGTGCTGAGCTTTCTGAATGAGGGCAAGATGAATGCTAGGATTAACTATACCCATATTGTGCTATTACCGAAGGTGCCTCGGCCTGATCTTATCACCCAATTTCGGCCGATCAGCCTATGTAATGTAGCTTACAGGCTTGCTTCTAAGGTGGTGGCGAACAGAGTCAGACCTATTATTGACAAGATTATCTCTCCGTCACAGTCGGCGTTCATACCGGGGAGGTTGATTACTGATAATGTGCTTATCGCACATGAGATACACCATGCTATGAAAGTTAAGACAGGAAAACATGGGACCATGAGCATTAAACTGGATATGAGCAAGGCCTTCGACAGAATTGAGTGGGTATTTGTTACGAAGACACTAGTGAAGATGGGGTTCCCGACAGCTTTTGTCGACCGAATCCATTCCTGTCTATCCTCGGTGCAGTTTTCCTTCATCTTGAATGGCGAGGAATTCGGTCGATTAACTCCGGAAAGGGGTATCCGTCAGGGTGACCCTTTATCCCCATACCTATTTATAATATGTTCCGAGGTTCTCTCTATGCTACTCACAGACCTATCTAGCACCGGAAGACTCAGTGGGGCGTCTGCATCGAGGAACGGCCCAAAGATTTCCCATCTCTTCTTTGCAGACGACACACTCCTATTCGGAAAAGCGGCTAAGGACGAAGCAGACAGGATTCACTGGGCTCTAACGCTCTATGAGGATATCTCTGGCCAGAAAATCAATGTCGACAAGTCCGGTATTTTATTTAGCCCAAATACTGATGCTAGCACTCGAGCCGAGGTATGCGATGCGCTGAATATTCCTGAAGTTGATTCGCATGGGAAGTATCTAGGGCTGCCCACGATCATTGGCAGGAAGAAGGGAGAGGTTTTCCAGTCAGTTAAGGACAGAATCCGCCAGAAAATTGATGGGTGGAGTGAGCAGAATCTCTCGAAGGCCGGGAAAGAAATACTGATTAAATCAGTGCTGCAATCCATCCCCAGCTATACGATGAGTTGCTTTCGAATCCCAGACACTGTCATAGACGAAATACATGGCCTCCTGAGCAACTTTTGGTGGAATGGGAAGCAGGATGAACGAAAGATTCACTGGGTTGCCTGGGAAAAGCTTAGCCGTGCAAAGAGCAGAGGAGGGATCGGTTTCCGAAACCTGAAAGCTTTTAATGCGGCTTTGTTGGGGAAACAAGCATGGAGATTGATAACGAAGCCATACTCGCTTTTGGCTCGGGTTTTGAAAGCCAAATACTACAGAAATGGTGAGCTGTTCTCCTCTTCGTTGGGGTCTCGCCCGTCATGGTCATGGCGAAGTATCCACGGGTCACTGAATCTGCTTCACTTCGGCAGTAGGAAAGCGATTGGTGGAGGGAGGAACACGGCAGTGTGCCACGAGCCTTGGCTCCCGAGAGATGGCGAGTTTAAAATACGAAACCCGGCAAATATACCAGGCAATATTGCTAGAGTTGAGGATCTTATTGACAGGGATACCCGCTGGTGGAATGTAGCAGTTCTCGAGCAATGCTTTGAACCAGAAGACGCAGAGGTCATCAAGAAAATTCCGCTGCATAATCTAGATCAGCCAGATCGATGGGTATGGCACTTTACAGGCTCTGGTCGGTTCACGGTTAAATCTGCATACCATGTTGCGGTGGAGAACCCCTTATCGGAATGGCATCACCAGCTTCAACCGCTCGGCTATGGGGAAAGTAAGAAATTCTGGACCCGGTTTTGGGGGATGAAGATCCCCAAGCGAGCTCTTCACTTTGCTTGGCGATTTTGCTCAGATTCACTGCCGACGCTTGAAAACCTACGGAAACGCACTCTAGAGGTGTCCCCATTGTGCGTTCTGTGTGGTAATGAAGGGCCAACGACAAGACATCTCTTCTTTGAATGCAGTTACGCGCGGACTGCTTGGACCACGACTGGGATTGCGGACAAGGTACAGGAGTTTGAGCATCCGAGAGGAGAGCTATGGTTCCGCAACATGCTGAAGGACGGGGATGATTCTTTCTGTAACGTGGTGATTATGGTCTGTGACGGTATCTGGTTCCAGCGAAATCGCCAGTTCTTTGAGGACACCCACCTCCCCCCCGCGGTGATGACGGCATCGGTAGTGGCTGGCCTACGCCGGTTTACGGAAGCTCAGGGCTGGCCTGAGACTCCCTCAACATCCTTGCTGCCGAGTGCACTGTTGCGACCCCCGGATGAGTTTTGTAAGGTATTCTTTGATGCGGGAGTATGCCAAGATGCAGTGGGAAGCGGAGTGGTTGCCTTCTCCCCCGACGGGAAATTCCTACGGGCGGCAACGAGAAGATTTCCTAATACCCAAGACCCCGTTATGGGGGAGATGCTTGCTCTGGAGGAGGCGCTGTCCATGGCTGAGGAACTGAATTTGTCACAAATTTGTATCATTGGTGATGCCCTCCAGGTGGTACAGATGGCACATAATGAAGCAGATTGCCCGGTTACTTGTGAAACGGTGCTTGGCAGAATTCAGTATATGCTAGATAGGAGCTCCATTGAAGGCCCGTTTTGGGTTCCTAGGAGTCAGAATTTTGTAGCTCATACTCTAGCGAACTTCGCGAAGACGAGCCCCTTGCTAGTTAATGCATGGGATACTCCTCCGAGCTTTTTGTCATTCGTTTCTGGACGATTTCCAGAACCCTGAAATGAAAGTTTTTGTTTTCAAAAAAATATAGGAATTGATATTTCTCCAATCAAATCATTATGAACAAAATATCTCTTCTTCTTCTTGGATTACAACTCCACATTCTTTATATCACTAACATTAATTCTTTGATGTTTCAACACAAACTATTCATATTTGCATAATTTCCACAAATTGCCAACTAAGTAAATCTGGACTTTACAATATGTACATGCGTAGTAGTAACAATACAACTAATTTTTTTTTACATTAATTCGTTTTTAAATGACTGTTCCACCTCACAGGCTTCCTATATAAATAGCATGTGAAATAATCTAAAATTTTCATAGTTAAGTAAAATTGTGTTTTTTTAGGAAGAACTGAACTTATTTGAAGTGAACTAAATCAAACTTAATAATTATAATTTATTTTTTAAATTATTTACAATTAATTTGAATATTCATATAAACAAATAGGTAAAGACATGGTAAAAAACGTCTTTCCACAAGCATATGAAAGAGATGGGGTTGAATTAGAATTATAGAAAGGTAAGAGGTTCTAATTGCCATATTAAAACTTTATTATGCAGCTGCAGTAGTTATAAGTTAAGCCCTGATTAATGCAATTTGAAAATTTTATCTTTATTTCGTATACTTCGTTTAAATCGTGGTCTTTCCGTAGCTTATGGAAAGACCACTTTTAAGAAACGGACAATAACGGCATATAAAAAATTGATATTTAGAAATTACAGGTTACGACAAATCTAACCATATTTCATACAATAAAATTATTGTATATATATGTACTCAAATATGTGGTCAAAGTTTAACTACTTTGACTGAAAAAAAGATTTTGTACTGATTTTACTGGGACGGGGGAGTAGAATAGGTGTAGTTGTACAGTGAGGAATTTCAAGTGTAATGAGTAGTGAAATGCATCTTTCACTTGATTGCGCATAGGGGTGTAAAAGAACCTAATAGCAAAAGCTCGACTTGAACTCAATCTAGACGTTTCATTTGATTGCGCATAGGGGTGTAAACGAACCAAATAGCAAAAGCTCGACTTGAACTCAAACTAAACGAACACGAGCCGAGCTCGAACTAGCTCAATTATTAGGCGAGCTCGAGCTTCTTCATTCTTGTTCGGTAGGCTCGCCGAACTTCACGAGCATGTACGTATATACCTATATTATTTTTTATTTATAATTTTGTATAAATTAGAGGGTTGTATTGGCTCGTTCGAAGGTAACGAGCTCAACAAGCCAATCGAACTCGAGTTTGGGCTCAAGCTCAAATTTGATCGAGTTACGAACCGAGCTCGGACAGATCACAAACAATTGAGCACGAGATCGGGATAAATTTTTTGGACTCGAACAAGCTCGAGCTCGAACACGAACACAGTAATTTTTTTTCAAGTTCAAGCACACCACTACTTGATCTCAACTCGGCGTTCGTTTACACCCCTAATAGTGCATCAGTAGTGAAATGCATCTTATAAAAGCGCTTTAGAGATACTCAGTAAATAGAATGTGTATTTTAATATTTATTTGTGTATTCAGTATTTATATATTTCAGTAAGAGTCGTTCTCTTCAAAGACGATCTTTCCATAAGTTATGAAAAGACCAAGATTTAAATTACAAATTATAAGAAATTAAGATACAAATTTTGGGTTGCATTAATCGAGTCATAAATTTATAACTACTTCATGTGGGATAATAAAATTTTAATATTGTAATTAAAACATTTTTACCTTTATATTATTCTAATTCAACCCCGTCTTTTCATATGCATATGGAAAGACGGTATTTTCCAAAACTTTATCTTTCGGTAATCACAATCAAATTATAATAATGCACATTAATCTCAAAAAAATGTTCTATTACGGCTTTTATATTGTAGTATTTTTACAGATTAAAATATACAAAATATTTTTGAAAATAGGTAATGTGCTTATAGTATCTGCGATACCATATAATTCGCCTAAAAATAAATGCAACTGTATTTTTGCACACAAATATTCGACCAGTGGTTCATTCGCCATAATGACGTCACGCGTTCGTCAGACGCCCGATGCACATCGGTTATATAAAGCCAGGAGAAATATTTATTTATTCTTCCACTTATATTTCCACTTTGTTAAAGCAAATTAGTTCCTGGAGACTATTATTAATAATGTATTAAAAGTCGTTATAAATACAATTAGATTAATCTTGTTGATTAAAGATGATGCCCATCCCAACAACTCGAAAATTTGTGTGGACACACATTTGGTCAAAACAATCATCAATTAATCATACTAAATAGGAAGAGATGGATTGTCCGCTTGTGCTTTACTAGAGGATAAAAGCAAAGTGAATTAATAATTCACAACTTTATTTATTTTTAATTGCCAAAGCAAAATAGATTGTGACATATATCAAATTAATACCAAATTGAATAATAATAATGGATCAACTGATGGGGGTGCGTTGTTAGTTTTCTACTCATGGCTGCCAACAGTTCAATTTTATGCTACTTTCTCAAGAAAAATTGAAAAGTAATATTTCATTTCCTGTTGGTGATAACGCCCGGTATCATCTGAAAGTAGAAAATCTGGGACATAGATTATACATGCATCTGAAACTCGTTCAATCTCACGAAATTAGCTAGCGAATGAGTTAAAATATTTCTATCTGTAGGAAACCAACGGCAAGTTCACACTTTCATCAAGTATTCATCAAGTAGGTTATGCTACTTCCTTAAATAATTCCTTATTGATGAGGGATTTCTTTGTTTTTTTCTAAAAAATGTGATACTCCCTCTGTTGCACCTTAAACTGCACACTTTGACTTTTGGCAGTTAACTCAAAAATTATTTGACTATTAATATTTTTAACTATGCACAATTAAAAATTATAAAAATTAGTATTATGAAAATACACATTAAGACGAATTTAACACTATGCCACATGATAATATATTTACTTATATCAATAGAATTTTATAGTTTTAATTAGTCAATTTTAACTAAATGAATAGTTCAATGCTGATTAAACTGGGACAGAGGGAATACTTTAGTTATAAATTTTATTGATATAAAAAATATAACATGAAATTTTATTAGATTCATTGTAATGTATTTTTAAATATTAAATAGCATGGTGCCCGCTAAATATTTTGATAACAAGAAGGTCAGGCATCACTTGAGAAGTGTTTTTTAACTACTATATCATCATTTTTTTTTTTAAATAACTGTTAGGAATCAACGTTAATACTGAATGAGGTTTTACAGAACTTTTTTTACGGGACTCACATCTTACTAACATTATTTTTATTTTTATCGTTTTAAAAGAAATGGATACAATTCATAATATATAGATGTTTTAATATGAATATATAATGTTTCTAATCAAAAATCAAATGTTTCACTTATAGTTAATGCAGAGTATAAACCACTAATTTCATAATATTCTGCTTAAATTTGTCTTCCTATATGCCTATGAAAAACGGTTTTTCCCAATATTTTGTCTTTAGGTGGATGCTCCCATGATATTCTATAAATTTAGAGAAATTGGAAACGTTATATTAAAATTGTTCGCACAATATTCGAATAAATACTTATATATTTTTAAAATATCAACTTTAATTAGAGAAAAAAATAATTAGTATGAGAAACCTTGATTTTTTTAAAATATTTTAAAAAATTAAGCACGAAACCTAGCACGTTTATTGAGCTGACTTAGTATATTAAATAGAGAGTGGGTCTCCTGACATGCGGCATTTCCATAAGCTTATAGACATGTCAGGGGCCAATTTGTAATTAACGCAAATTATACAAAAACCTCCTTCCCCAAATAAGAATGCGCAACCTATCATCTGCAACTTCTCCATTCTCATTCTTCTTCCTTCAATCTATATTCCCGAATTTCAATCTCCTTCCTAATCTTCAATATCTATTCTTTGCGAATCTAACTTCTCTCAGTCGATCAAATCCTTCTACGATCGATTCATTTTTTTTGGATGAGCTATTCAAACGACCAGTTAGTGTTCGGTGAAATTCTTCCCACAAATAGAGGAGAAGGGAGGGAGAGTTCCAGATTTAATCGAAACAACTTGATTTCAATTGGATTAAAACTGAATTTCAATTGTATTGTAATTCTTCACATCTGATTGAGGTTATGTTATTCAATTGCATTTGATGTGAATGATATAGTTGTTGAAAGTTCTGAATGTTTGAATTCTACTACTATGAACATGAAAAAAACATGTGGAAAATATTCAAAAAACTAACTAAATGCTGCTGAGAAATTTTCGTATATACTATGCACCTGTTACCTTACAATACGTATCGTTTGTAATAAAACATGCATTTGTTTTAAAAGATCTGAATATGAATTATGATTTTTTTTCAGGAGATCATGTATAACTTAAGTTAAAATTTGATAATTTAAAATTGTCACATTAACTATGCATTGATAACACAACATATATTGTTTAAACAAAAACAAGCCCCTGATTTAAAAATGCCAATTCCTTTTATAAATAACAAAAACTTTATCGAGGGAGTGCATCAGTTACCTTATGAATCGTTTATATTTTGTTAAAACATGGATTTGTTAGCCTACAACTAGTATTTGTTATAGTATATTACAGAAAAGAGGTTACATGATTTTATATTTTTTAAATAAAAAAATTCACATGAACTTCATTTGATTCCTTACAATGTGTTCTAATTACATTAAAACTTCTATTTGTTTTCAAATACGGGGATAGATTTTTCCGATTTCAATTAAGTAGATGCCACTTAAAGTCTTGTCGGCATGAAAACAACACATGTAAAAACATTGCATACTTTGTATAAAAATCATGCAAATGTTGTTTGTTTCATACACGAGAATAACTCTCAACACTTGAGCAAAGGGCTAAATAGGGGATAAATCCTACAAGTGCTCATACCAAAAATCACCTGTTATGGAACTTACAATTACAACAATGTTTCTGTCTAGATTAACTATCAGTCTCTAATACAATGAATCAATTATTAATCTTCAAAGGTAGATCATTTTCGAATTCCGAATCCCTAATTCCTTAAGTTCAGTATCAATTTCATATATATCAAGTTTGTGTCGAAATGTGTTGTGGAGTCCAATGTTCAATATTGTGTGATTCCATACCACTTCAAGTTTATATCCAACTACTGCAAAAAGTCATACACATTGGATATTAACAGTTGCAGCATATAAACAAACAGGTACAATTTGTAATTCAAAACAAACAATAATCAATAATGATTATAAAAGCCAAACACAATAAATCTAACAAGTACATACTGGATACTAACAAATACAATATATATAAAGAGATGCAGTTCCTAATTCAAAACGAACAACCAACAAAAAATTTGAAGACAAAAGTAAAACACAATAAAAGTAACAGGTACATACTTGATACTAATAGATGCAACATATAAGTAAATAGGTGCAGTTCCTAATTCAAAACGGTCAAGCAACAACAAATTAAAATAAAAAGGCCTACACAGTACAACTAACCAGTACACCGAATACTAAAAGATGCAACATATAAGTAAATGGACGCACCTCGTAGTTCAAAACGAACAATCAACAACAAATGGGAAAAAGTCATTTACGGTACAACTAATAGGTACACGTTGGATAATAGTAGATGCAACATATAAGCAAACTAATGCACCTCGTAATTCAAGTTTGTTGTAATAACAAGGGATACTTCAAAACCAGATCTCAGAAAATGCACATAGCACTACAAAGCAATACCTAAAAATTGACACAATTCAATTCTTACCTAAAGTGACAAAAAATGAGGTTATGCATTTACTATATACTAGTATATTATTCATCAAAATGTTGATTAAATCTACTAGTCAACTCTTCCAATGCTAAAATACCATTTATTTTATTTTTCATCAACACTTTTACCTCATCTTACAAAAAATACCGATTTAAAAGTAATTGTATCATTTTTTCTAGCACGGAGGAAGTATATGGATATGCACCTATGAACCTGTGATGTCATTTACTTGGGCGGCGTATCCATATCCATGGCTTTTAAATATTTTAATCCTTCAACTTTAATTCATTAATTATTTGCCCAAGTGAATGTTGATATCCGACCAGTACTCACGACAATGTGTCCAACCAGCTATATATCGACTATCTTTATCCACAATCCAATCCAACCTAATTTTATTAATAAATAATTATTCTCTCTTATTTACATATACATTCTACTATATAATTTACTTATTTTATTTCAACACTTTATCAACAACTCTACCTCAACAACTTATTTGATTATTTATTTTAGAGTAAAGTGCTAAAATGACCCTAACTCTAGGCTGAAAGTGGCAATATAACCCTGCAAAATGAGAAAATGCTAAAATAATCATAACTTTATGATGTATGTGTCAATCTAACCCTATGTGTCATTGACTTCAATTGTCAACAGTAATTTTAGCCGGAATTTTATAAAATGACCTTTTACCCCATAAAAAAAAGAAGAAAAACAAGAGAAATGCAAATTTAAGGTCATTTTAACTAAAGGATAAAAGAAATGGGCTTTCTTCATCCACGACCAAATGGAATTCTTCATCCTCATGCTTCTAACGCTGGATTCTTAGCCACCACCGTCGCCATACTTCTTACGTCGCTGTCGGCCCTGCTTTTCCGACAACTCCATCAAAGCAGCGGCTGCGCTGATTGCATTTACTCATGTGCAGCACAAGGAGCAAGAGCGAGATGGTTATGTCAGAGGTGTTTCAGTCATTGTTTGGGTTCCAAGTGGTGGAACACAGGCACAGGAGCGAATTCCGAGGAGTAATTACCGAAAGTGGAGGTCAGCGGACATGGGTGAGCCTGAGGATGAGTGGTGGTCGGGTTATCTTGATTTGTCTAGGAGAGTTTGGTGGTCTGAGAAGAGATTCGATTTGCCGAACTTCCATTCGCCGAGAATTAATTGTGGTGGAGGGCAGGAGCGTGCGACTGGTGGTGGCGGGAGGGAGCGTGTGACTGGTGGTGGCGGGAGGGAGTGGGGTGGCTGGCATGGTGGCGGGCAGGCTGGAGCAGGTGACTGGTGGTGGGTTAGGGTTAGGGTGGGGTGGTGGCGGATGGGAACTGGGGGGGGGGGGAAGAAGACCAGTGGGCAGTTGGGGGTAACGAGGGAGGAGGAAGAAGACCCAGGTTTTTGTTTTTATTATTTTTAAGGAGGGGTAATATTTAGAGGTAAGGGTATTTTTGACATTTTATGTCCAATCAAAACCTTAATTGACAAGTCAATGCCGGAATAGTGCCAAAAGGTTATACTTGTACAATTTAACTTAAATTTAGAGTTATTTTTAGAAATTTCTAATTTTTCAGGGTTATATTGACACTTTCAGTCTAAAGTTA
>JAUOBV010000010.1:9780211-9790823 GCA_032360425.1 Rubia occidens
AATGAATTGGTTGTATAATGGATTGTATAGGTGGATGAGAGAGAATAATTGTTTATTAATAAATCTGGGTTGGGTTGGGTTGTGGATAAAGATAGTCTTACGTGCTGGAAGTCTCTATTTGGGCCTGAATTAAAATTTCGCTGTGGTCGTACAGTCACTTTAGATCCACCACTTTTCTGGCGTGGTCCGCGGACATCAAATCTCCAGGTACAATCTCAATACACATCCTAACTCGAATAGCATGCATTGGATCTGTAATTCGTCGATTGCTGCATTTTTTTTGATCGTGATTAATCAATAGTATAGGTTGATGACTTGGACGATTTGAGTGCTTAGAAGATGGCGTGGTTTAGTGGAAGGGTCAACCTGGGGAACTTGTCGGATTTGGCAGGGGCGGTGAAGAACATCAGTGACAGCGTCAGTGAAGGCGTCAAGAATATCGAGAAGAATTTTGACAGTGCTTTAGGTCTCGAGGAGAAATCGAATGCGGCAAGCAGCAGCAATGAAGGTATAATCATGTTTTGTGTGTTTCAAGTATGACCTGCTGGTTTTGTTGTATTAATTGAAGTTAAAATTGAGGTTGATTTGATAATTTAGAGAGTGATAAGATGTTATGCTTTAGTTACAGTTGAAGAATCGATTGCAGCAAGTAGCTAGGACCATAGAACTATTGTGGCTAAAATGGAGAATTGAATCACTCACTGCGTGGAAAGAAAACTTGAAAGTTTCGAGTGAACCAGTGAATTGAATGTTAGGAAATTTGAGAAATGAGAAATATAGAGTCTGATAACTCAGTTGATGTCGATGATCTATTACAGTAGGAGCTAAAACTTGAGATGGCAATTTTTGGTTTCGAGTCGTGTTAATACCACAATATATTTCTGACTCTGGAGGAATTTTATATATTAGACTTCATAGGGTTTTTGTGCAGCTCAATATAAAGCTACAGCTGATATGCACATCACCTCGCTACTGATTCTTTATGGAAGTTGTTCTTATTGTTTCTCAAAAAAAATTTCATGTGCCATCTACTGTATTAGCATCAGGTTTGTGGTCTATGGGTACAGATCGGAAAGCATTATTTGACCCAGTCATATCCTTCATGGGGCAAAGAGAAGGTGAGAGTGCTTCTGAGCCTCTTTCAAGAGTTGAGGAGTCAAAGGTTTCGTCCTCTGGTGAGGAAGAAGTAGTCAAACAAGATAGCTCAGACATTTCTGTTGCTGAAAAAAGTGTGCATTTAGAAGTGGCTGAAAAGACAAGTGATGCTACTATGCCTCCTGCTGTTGCCGAAGAAGAAAAAACTTCCAGTGGAGAGAAGATTGATTATCCTGCTGCAGCAAGTAGCGAAACATCAAATGACGGGTCATCAATACCTGTTGAGCAGTCTGAAACGAACGAGGAGCATATTGAAGGAAAAGATTCATCTAGGCACATCCAAGGGGAGATTTCAGAAGAACCTCTAAATGAGAGCTTAGAGGAACCTCTAAAGGAACTCTCAGCTGAGGAACAGCCCAAGGACCTCTCTGCTGAGGAACAGCCAAAGGACCTCTCAGTTGAGCCTTCTGAAAAGTTTGGGTCAGTGCAGCCTGAATCCACTTATTCTGTAGTTCAAGTATCAGCTGCTGCCCCTGTGATGCAAGGACTTGATATTCTGAGCGGTTCACTGGAGAGCAAAGAGGATCAGAAGACATTGGAAGGAGAGATTTCGGAGGAAGTTCTTCCAATTCGAGCTCAAGATTCATCCACTGGTAGCTTTACTGAGAGGGAAGAACCTTCTGTTTCTGGTTCTTTTAAATCTGGGGAGACTGAAAAGACCGAGGAGTCTTCTCAAATCAACTTGCCTGTCCCTCATCATTCTGAAGAGTCAGCAGAGATAGTATCTGAGCCAGATTCAGTTGAAAATGATGCAAGAACTAAAACTGCTGAGATGACTGAGGATGCTGAAGATAAGAATAATGTAAAGCCAGAAAGTTCTCATCAAGTTAGCAGCTCACCTAGTACTACAGATTCTGTGGCTGAATTGGAGAAGGTGACTAAGGAGATGAAGATTATGGAAAGTGCACTTCAAGGAGCTGCCAGGCAAGCTCAGGTATTAATATATAATTAATCTGAATATGCATTGATATTTGTAGAACATAGCTTTAAATAAATGAAGTTGTTAGGTCCCTTGGTCGCCTGCGATGCTTGATTTTTTCAGATATATGCTATATTATTTGGACTCTTATTAGCATCCACTCTCAGAAAATTTCTTCTTATTTTTGCGTTAATAATAAATAATGTATATTGTCAATGACTCATAGTTCCAATAACTAGTCTAGTAGTGGATAGCTTTCATATCTTATGTTTATGATCACTGTTGTTTGCATTGATATTAGATCTATTATATGCTGTCATAAGCATTGTAATTTGTGGAGAAATGATAAGAATGGAACACTTGAGATCTTCAATAAATGTCAGTTTGGAAGTTCGACCTGGTGAAAACATAGGCGATGACCCTAGTAACTAGTTAATATGTCCTTGGCTTTCTTTGTGTCTACACACCCCGACTCCTCGTGTTTCCCTGCAATTGAATTAAAAGATTTACTGTAAATAATAGTGTTTACACCAGTCAACAGGGATAGAAGTATGGTATACAATTTTTTTCAAAGAAAGATAACTTATTGAAAGAGGTATGGTGACACCATTCATCCGAGAATATTTTTTTCTTCTAGTTTTCACTAATCTACATTGTCGATCTAGTTATAGCTCTTAACACATGTATAAAAAGACACGATTAACTACAATTATACCCTTTTGCTTCTTCTGTATTTCATTTCCAGAATCAAAGATATTTATTTATTTATTTACCAGGCAAAAGCTGATGAAATTGCAAGAATGATGAATGAAAATGAGCAGTTGAAGGCTGTTATTGATGATCTGAGGGTGAGTTGTTATCTTTTGGATTTCTATCTATTAGACCTTTCATTTACAAGTCTATCAATTAACTGATGAAATTAATTTTCAGAGAAAATCCAATGATGCAGAAGTTGAGTCTATACGGGAGGAGTATCATCAGAGGGTATCTGTTCTTGAAAGAAAGGTGCCTTCCCATTTTTAACGTGCATGCCCGTGAATTTTCCCTTCTGCTCTATACTCTCTGAAGAAATTATATTTGGCATATTTTAGAAACAATGGTTTGTTTATTTGAGCTGGTGACTGTTTAGTATACCGAATGTCATTGTCTAGTGATTATTTCTACTCTGCATCATCTGAGAGTAGTTAGGATTAGAACCACATGTGGATTCTTGCCACTTTTGGCTTTGGATTGTGCAGTGTAAATTTTAAGCACTTTAACTGCTTGTATACTTATGCTATTAATTGCTTGTGTTATAGTGATGGTTGTGTTTGTGGCTTGTATGCCTTCAGGTTTATGCTCTTACCAGGGAAAGGGATACACTACGTAGGGAATCCAATAAAAAAAGTGATGCTGCTGCTCTTTTGAAGGAAAAAGATGAAATAATTACTCAAGTAATGGCTGAAGGTGTGGAATATTCACTAGTTTGTGTTGAAGTGAACTTTTGACTAAATGATGATGTTCTTACCCGCTTTGCATATGCAATATTTATTGCTATTTGATAAATCCTATTTATCCTTTCATAGGACTCCACTTTAGATAGTTTTTGGTTGCTTAGTGGTTTTTTATTACAAGAGAATTTTTAAGAGAACGCTAATAGTAACTTCTCTAATGTCATCCAGGGGAGCAGCTCTCTAAAAAACAAGCTGCACAAGAATCTACAATAAGAAAACTAAGGGCACAGGTATACCTGATCTCATCCCTTAAAGCCAATAATTTTTTCTTACACCAAATTTTTAACAATTCTGGCATTTCTTTTGAAAGCTAGATTAGAGAGCTTGAAGAAGAGAAGAAAGGACTGGCTACTAAACTAGAGGTGAACTCTTGTCATTACTTGAGTTGATTAAATGAACCCTGGGATTTTTGTTTGCTTCTTTTTTTCTGAAAGGAAGAAATTATTGCGTCCTTTTAACAGCATCTGTTTGTTTCTGAATCACTGCAGGCTTCTTCTTCACACCCCTACAGCTAAAAGAACTGTACCATGTACTGTATTGCATTGTCTGTTTAGAGTGATAGAATTACTTAAAAGTGAAGTACCTTCGGGTTCATCCTCTTTGGAAATAGTGGACTTTGTAAATTTTATTTTGGTGGGGTTGGGCTTGGTCTGGAGGTTTGTGGTTGCTGAATGGTGTTTCATTGTAGCTCAGTGTCTCGGCATTTCCACTCTTATGTTTTTGGAGTAACTGGACGTCTAAGTGTTCTAGTACGGATGATACCATTTGACATGCAGAGAACTTTGATCACTGTAAATATGTGCTAGTTATTTTTGTGGAACAATAACTTTTTTGGTACAAGGTTGCTCATCTTTGCTGTGCCTTTCCCAGGTTGAAGAAAACAAAGTAGAAAGTTTGAAGAAGGATAAGGCAGCAACTGAGAAACTGCTGCAGGAAACAATAGAGAGACACCAAGCTGAGCTCACCACCCAAAAAGATTACTACACAAATGCTCTGAATGCTGCAAAGGAAGCAGAGGCATTGGCAGAGGCTAGGGCCAACAGTGAAGCCAGAACCGAATTAGAAAGCTCTTTAAGAGAGGCAGAGGAAAGGGAAGCTATGCTGGTTCAGGCTCTCGAAGAGCTGAGACAAACTCTGACAAGGAAGGAGCAGCAGGTGTTTTTTTCCTTTCCTTTTGCATTTACTCTTCCATTGTTTACATATTCTTTGGAGAACTAAATTCTCTGGACCAATTTGGTTGGTTAGTGAAAATTGGATCTTTCTATTACAGGCAGTTTCTAGAGAAGACATGCTGCAGAGAGATATTGAAGATCTTCAAAAGCGTTATCAAGTTAGTGAATTTATTCTCTCTCTCTCTCTCTCTCTCATCCATTTAATGTTGAGCATTTCCTTTAAGCGGCATCTTGCTGTTATTGTTTCCAGGCCAGTGAACGTCGGTGTGAGGAGTTAGTTTCTCAGGTACCTGAATCTACAAGGCCACTTCTGAGGCAAATTGAAGCTATCCAGGTTCTTTTGATCTCAGAACTAGATGTTTTTAATTGAATAAAGAAGTTTTTACATCAAGTCATTTGCATGCATTGATTTTTATACTTGAATGCTCTCTCTGATATTTGCAGGAGACTACAGCCAGGAAGGCAGAAGCCTGGGCTGCAGTTGAGAGAACCCTGAGTTTGCGACTTCAGGTCTTTAGAATAGCCCAATTCTGTATCTGGATAGCAATTCATTTTAATTACTTCTGAATACACCCTTCTTTAAATGTAGGAAGCAGAGGGAAAAGCTGCTGGGGCAGAAGAAAGAGAACGATCAATAAATGAACGTTTATCTCAGACTTTATCTCGTGTTAATGTTCTCGAAGCTCAGGTTACCTCTGATTACTTGGTGCTCTTTCTGTGCCCTACTGTGTAGATTACCTTATTTTTGGAGATTGTTGCAGATATCTTGTCTCAGAGCTGAGCAAACACAGCTCACAAGGTCACTTGAAAAGGAACGACACCGGGCGGCCGAAAATAGGCAAGAGTATCTTGCTTTGAAGGAAGAAGCTGATACTAATGAAGGTCGTGCAAAACAGCTTGAAGAAGAAATTAGAGATCTGAGGAAAAGACACAAGCAGGAGATACAAGAAGCTATCACAAAGCAAGAACTCCTTCAACAGGTATGAGATTGGATTCTCAGTTCCATATGCAATTCTGTAGCACGTATTCCTTTATATGTACGATGTCTGCCCACTGCCCACAACTGCTATGTCAGCGTGTTATCTTTTGGGCATAATTGTTTCAGAATTTTGTGATTCAGCTTAGTTTATTGATCTAGTAGTATAAGACTCTCCATTCCAGTATATAACTGTTCAGTTTCCATTGAACTGTTGAGTAGTAGAATCAATGCGGGAACAGAGGTTTTTTTTCTTCTGTATTTGTATTTGTTATGCATCTTTGAGACTCATGAGGATTAAAATTGGAATTAAAAAGCATCCCATTTTGATTCTCCAACGCATCGCGTGTGGAAATTTTTCTTCAGTATGATTTGATTGTCTACTGAATGACTTCATCCTTTGCTTTATAGGAGTTGGAGAAGGAGAAAGCTGCTCTTTTGGATCAAGAAAAGGCTGCGCGACTTCAATCTTCTGTTGTATCTGATCAGAGCCCATCAAAAAAGAAAAATCTTGCTTTGGATAATGGTATTACTTATCCTAATTTCTGTACTGGATCTGGGCATTGGCCTCGTCTTATTTATTTTAATATATGATGATCACTTGTCTTTCAGGAATTTTGAGCCGCAAACCTTCAAGTGCTAGTAGCCTGAGCAGCATGGAGGAAAGCTATTTTCTGCAAGCATCTTTAGACTCATCTGACAATTTTTTTGACCGTAGAAATGCCGGGGAGGGAGCTGTAAGCCCCTATTATATGAAGAGCATGACATCAGGTTCTTTTGAATCTGCTTTGCGGCAAAAGGAAGGAGAGATTGCTTCATACATGTCTAGATTGGTATGGAGTATTATAATGATTAGCCTTTATTGTTTGAGTTGCTTACACTGATTTTCTTGTAAAGCCCAGAAAAGAAGCATCCGTACTTAAAAAGACTTCTTGGCTAACCTTTGAACCTCTATGTTCTGGTTTATAGGCGTCTTTGGAATCAATTCGTGATTCTCTTGCCGAGGAGTTGGTTAAACTGACAGCCCAGGTGAGAGTTGTGTTTTGTCATTCTGCCTTTCTTTTCCAATATTTGGTGGATTTTCTTTTTATCACAAGCTGTGACCATGTATCATGCAGTGTGAAAAGTTAAAGGCTGAATCTGCCTTGCTGCCTGGCGTACGTGCAGAGCTAGATGCACTACGAAGGAGACATTCAGCGGCGTTGGAGTTGATGGGCGAACGTGATGAAGAGGTACCTGATTTTCTGCTCCCTGGACATTTGATTAATGTTAGATTCCAGTAAAACTCTTCCATGGCTATTTAAAAATAATAATTTCGTCTTACATCTCTAGATTAGGACCATTAGGTGAAAACAGCAGATCTTTACTATGCGTTTCCTCACTTCAAGGACTCTTTATATCAAAATTTAGTGTTGGTGTATAGTGGTGAGAACAACTGCTTGGTGAGAGTAGAAAGTTGACAAAAAAACTCTTGGAAGAATTTATAGGGAGAACCGTGTTGTTCAAGGGCACCTTCATATTGGCATAATAGCCAGAACACACTCCTATCACAAGAAGCTAATTTCTGATTGTTAAAACTTTCTGTACAGTTGGAAGAACTCCGTAATGATATTGTAGATTTGAAGGAGATGTACAGAGAGCAAGTAAACTTGCTTGTAAATAAGGTAAGTGTGTTGTGAAATGTTGCATCACTTTTAACTCTCATATCTTTCCACCAGAGTTTTACTCATGTCCACGCATTCATGATCGTACAGATCCAGATACTGAGCTCGATCGGGAAATAGATGATTTTGAATGATGGCCGGGCGCCCTCTCTATAGTGAAGTCAATGGCGCCTGAGTATGTACTCTACCAGACCAATTAGCCAAAGAGTTTTGCCCGTTCTTTTTTGCTCCATTTACATAATCTTCTGCTATTGTCGCCTGTATAAAGTGATGCTTAATAGTGTTTGTGTTGAAATTCTGCCCTGTGAGAAATTCTCATTTTGTCACATTCTGAGGTATTTTTCCTTCATTGTTGTATTTTCACAATGAACTGATTGGGAAAGGGATATCAATATTCAACTCTTGGGAGCATGAATTCTGCCTCCATCCAGGACATTTAAATTGCTAGTTATTGAATGTGGCGTCTAGGCAGTCAAATACCCCTTCATTTGATTAGATACCTTGTAAGAATCGCAGATGCACCTTCTTGGATACCATATGAGAATGGTTGTAGCTAATGACACATAAAGCAAAAATGATAATTCCCCTAATATATCATGAGTATGATATCACAGATTTTTGTACTTTACAATATTTATAATTAATGTAGAAATTACATGTGTTAGTATTAAAATCAGCAATGGATGATTAAAATAAAGTTGCACATCTCCTGTGAAATTAAATTAAAATTAAGAAATTATTTTTGGTCAAATTATCTGATGGTTAGATCAATCATCATAAGTCCGATTCATAGTAACTTTTAGTATTAGATTGTAATTATTTATATTTATATTTATGAATTTTTAAATTATAAAATCTCATTGCAATAAATTTAATAAGGTACATGTTAGGTGGCTCAAATATTATCAAGAGGCTCAATGTAACTCAACCAGCCCATAATGGTCTCGTTGGGCTAACAACATGGTTCTAAAAATCGCTAGGCGGGCCTAGGCGGGAACGGCACCGCCTAGCGCCTAGCCGATTAATTGTATTATTTTATTATTTATATATAATTAATTAATATAATAATACAAAAATAATTTTAAATTAAGAAATTTAATATATAAATAATAAAATAATACAATTTCAAGTCCATTTACGGATATGACATTGAACAAATTAGTTTCAAAAGACTTCTTTTAAGTTAAAATTTTAAGTTAATTTTTTACCCGCATTCGGTTTATTTGGTTTAAACCGAATTTCAAATTCGGTTCGGGTGGGCCTAGGTGGGATTAGGCGGGATTAGTCGGGCCTAGGCGGGATTAGGCGGCCCAAACGCCTAGGCGGACCGCCTAGGCCCTATGCGCGACGGACAGGCACCGCATAGCGCCTATGCGGGGATTAATCGGGCCTAGGCGGGGCCGTTTAGAACACTGGCTAACAATTAAAGGAACAACCTCAATTGGCAACGAAAAAGGAGTGACGGGATGCCATCCGTCCCATCAGTCACCAAATGCCAATATAGCAAGATCTGACTTGATCGTCGAAGCAGGTACGACTTTTGACCAACCTGTCTGACCAATAGTTCTATTTGTTTCAAAAGGTTGCGAGTGTTCTAGGTCAAAGAGGGGTTCTCGGCAACCCATATTTCTGTGGGGATCGAACGCCAATACCACGTGGTTAAAAACTACAAACAAACATCAAAACACTCCATTAATTATATTAAGAGAAAAGTGTGTTTTAACCCTATGTTTTGATTGCAAGTGTCAATATAACCTTGTAAAATATGAAAGTGCAAAATCCAACCCTATATTTTGGTTAAAAGTGTCAATATAACCTTGGAAACCAAATTGTAGCCGGCATTATTTAAAATGACCATTATACCCTTATGAAAAAAAGAAAAAAAAATAAAAAGACGATATTACCTTTTTCAAAAAGAGTTCAAACTTTTCCGCCAATCAACGTCGTCGGACCGCCACTGATTGATAGTGACCGGCTTAGATCAGTACTTTTATTAACAAGACAATGTTAGATCGAATGTCACGATCATGTGGTTAAAACAACTTGTTTGACAGTAAAACAACGTGAAATAAGATTTGTGATTTTACCAAGTAGTCTTGGGTCAGGAAATGGGAATGAGAAATGTGATTTTACCTTGAAAATAAAGCAAACAAACACCGTCCCAACCTCGGTGAATGAATTAATAAATAATAATCGGAGCAAATGCCGACGTCCGTTAATGTGGGAGCAACCGATTAGAAATTCTCCAACAAAAGCCCGCCAGGTGTTATCTATTGCACCAGCCCACTATTGAAATCTATCTACCGAATCTAAAGAGTACAAATGCAGCGACCGTGATCTCACACTATTCCCCCCGCTCCGACTTTCTCCTCTCTACTCCACCGACCGCCGCCGCCTCACTAGGTGTCTGTGTGTGTGCGCCAACATACATTGCTGCAAACTTACTTTCCTCCGCTGTACGAGTACTCAGTAAGTTAATGCATTTTGATACTGATCTAACTACTTCAATTTCATGCGCAATGCGGAATCTGTTTCAAATCTGTTTCTTAGCTACTTCGTTTGAGATTGATGCTTGTGGAATTGATTAGGTAGGACGTGCGCCGAACTGTGTTATGCTGGGGCGTAACATGTACTCCACATACAAGCGTCTCTCGTCCAAAGATCATCCCAATGACTTTGCTAGAGAAGACGGTTTAGGTGAATTTCCGCATTTAATGTTCTGGAAGTTTCGTTAATGTTAGGATTTGACATTATGCGAAATTATTTATTGTTGTGTTTCTGGTGCTAGATCAACCTACCATAGCTGGTGGTTTGAAGGAAATTGGGAACCCCTCGTGGAAGCGTCCCTTGCCACATATATTGGTTGCGATCATCTCATCGTTAGTGTTTGGTTATCACCTCGGGTATATCCACGAGTCGATCTTCTGTTGTGCTTTTGACTTAAAGCTGCTGAGATTGGACATTCATTTTCTATGCTTTTTTCCCCTTTTGGATTTGGTTTCCTTTTTTTGTTAAGGGTGGTTAATGACACATTACATAGCATTTCTCTGGACCTTGACTTTGAGGGAGATACCATCGCTGAAGGTGCTTTGTGATTCCTTTGTGATCGATTTTTAATTTTTTTCTCTTGAATTGTCTGTTTAATGATATCGTTCGAATTTGGAATGAAGGATTGGTGGTGAGTACTTGTTTAGGAGGTGCCTTCATTGGTTCGATGATCAGTGGCTGGATTG
>JAUOBV010000010.1:9794230-9804740 GCA_032360425.1 Rubia occidens
AATTTGGAATGAAGGATTGGTGGTGAGTACTTGTTTAGGAGGTGCCTTCATTGGTTCGATGATCAGTGGCTGGATTGCCGATGGGGTTGGCCGTAAAAGGGCTTTCCAGTTGTGTGCTTTACCGATGATAGTTGGGGCTTCTTTGAGGTGAATGCAGATGGTCTATTCATTTCCCATTGCTGATTTAAATATTTTTCAAGATCAAGTTTGGATGTTTTACTTTATCCATCCGTTAAACGCCGCAATAGAGTATGCCATTGTGTTTGTGTGTTCAATCTTAGCTTAAGTGTATCCTAAAGTGCTTGCCTTCTATAAGTCGTATTACACATTGTTAAAATGATTAGCAATCACTTTTCAACCCACTTGTTGTGTACAAGAGATGAATCAGTCACAATCAGGAATTTCTGAAGCACGCTCTCTTAATTTTCAGTGCAGCTTCAACTACTCTTAGAGGGATGCTTCTTGGGAGGTTTTTAGTTGGTACTGGAATGGGACTTGGCCCCCCGGTTGCAGCCCTTTATGTGGCCGAGGTACTGAATTACTGAAGGATATAGTTTTCGAGTTTTATAGGTAGGGAGGGTTTTAAAACTATCTCTATCATGCTCACAGTTGGTACATTTGACAGGTTTCTCCAGTTTTTGTTAGAGGAACTTATGGAAGCTTTACTCAGATTGCAACAGCCCTTGGACTTGTGGCATCTTTCTTGATCGGTGCTCCAGCCAAGAACGTGATGGGTTGGTAAGTTGGATAAAATGAGTCTTAGTTGTTTCAGTTTGGTCTCACTTGAGTTGGTACTTAGTTTTCTTGGCCGAAGGTGCATTGACAATTTAATCTCATTGGTATGCACAGGTGGCGCATGTGTTTTTGGATATCTACCATACCTGCTGCATTACTTGCTATTCTTATAGAATTCTGTGCTGAAAGTCCTCATTGGCTACATAAGGTGCATAATAGTTGCACATAATATGGTTTTCAAACATAATATTACCCCTCTCCGTGTCTGTTCTTTCATCTAATTCTGGACATTGTTTTTAATAACTCCGGATGCCTTCTTATGGGTGGCTTAGTTTCTGGCTTCTTGTGGTGTTAGAATGAACTAATTAAGTGCTTTTTATATTCATTAGTGTTAAATCATAACAATTTCTTTTTTGGCTTCAGAGAGGAAGAACAGCTGAAACTGAAGTAGAACTTCAAAAGCTTTTTGGAGCCTTACATGTCAAATATTCAATGGCAGAATTGACAAAGCCAGATAAGGGAGAGGAGGCTGAGTCTATAAAGTTTCTAGATTTGTTTTATGGTCGTCATGCTAGAGGTACAAACATTTCCCACTGCATAGGTTTAATAGTTTGCTTTTAACAGGAAACAAAATCTTTCCATATAGTTTGAAATTGCATGCTAATTACTGTTCTTGGCAGTGGTTTTTATTGGATCCACCCTCTTTGCGTTGCAACAACTATCCGGTATAAATGCTGTGTTCTACTTCTCATCAACAGTGTTCAAAAGTGCTGGTGTACCTCCAGATATAGCAAATATGTGCGTTGGGCTTGTAAACATTTCAGGTATGATCCTGTGCATATGGGTATTGCTAGTAGTTTAATGCTCCTTACCTGAACCTCGATGACTATATCAGGTTCAATCGTGGCTATGATTTTGATGGATAACTCAGGAAGAAAGGTGCTTCTAGTTTGGAGTTTCTCCGGCATGGCAAGTCAAGTATTCTTTACACGGACCATTTGTGTGTTAAAACTCAATGTTCTTGTATACTGTGGCTGTGTTGTAGTAATAAATATTTTTTGCGTGATTTTGACTAATCTCTTAAATGTTATTGTCTAAAATTGCTTGATTGTTCAGGCATTGGCCATGGGGCTTCAAGTGGTTGCAGCAAATGCACTTTTATCTGGATCTAACGCACCCTTTCTCTCTGTCGCTGGCATGCTTCTGTGAGTAGTTTTCTTCAAACCATACCTTCCTGATAGACTATCCAGTTTGAATTACGATGTTGCTACTCTAGTGCATCAATGATAAGTAGAAGTCGGTGCATTATCTGCTTCCATGAAAGCCTCACTCTTGTTAGGTGTTTTTCTAGATCAGATATGTTAAATCATTAAAGTATTTTCATTTTTGGTTTCATTAGACAGTTTTTTACATGGAGTTACTTAAACTATTCTAAATGTTGTCGTTAAGAAATAGTCATACCACCATTCATTGTTGGAGCAACAAAATAAGTAAATAATTCATTTAACATATTTATAATCCTGAAGTAACAGATTCCATTATGTGATATTAGCGCTCAATGCTGGTGACAAGGCCTCTGATTGCAAAGTTGTTTATCAGGTTTGTGTTGGCATTTTCTCTGGGTGCTGGACCAGTCCCAAGTCTGCTCCTTTCGGAGATCTTCCCTGGGCGAATTAGGGCAAAGGCTATGGCTGTTTGTATGGCCGTGCACTGGGTATTGACACTTTCTCTATATGTTTGTCATGACTGTTCTTGGTTCTGATCTTTCTTTCTTCAGTTCAGAAGCTGTTTTACTTAACCTTTTACTTGGTATTTGGTGGGGGTCAGGTTATCAACTTCTTTGTCGGATTATTGTTTCTGCGGTTACTGGAGCTACTCGGTCCACAAATTCTCTACACAATCTTTGGCACCTTTTGCCTTATTTCAGTGATTATCGTGAAAAAGACCATCTTCGAAACCAAAGGGAAGACACTCCAGGAAATTGAAATGGCTCTTCTTCCAGCCAGTTGATTAAAGGTATTATCACAGCTAAATCGTCTGCTTAAGCATCTCTTCTTTTTTCACAGGTATTCCTGAACAGAAATGATCATTTTCCTATCTTGTGGTCTCATTGGTGAAAATGTTTTTGTCCTGGTTATTAAGATTCAAGTCAAGATTCGAGTAACAATCACTGTTGAACCATCAACGGAGAGATTATAGGCGCTAGCATTAGCAAATACGGGCGTTTCAGCTTGAAGAGGCATATTTAGGAGAGCATTTGGAGAGATACTACTTAGTCGTCAGCTGGCTGCCAATAGTTTGGTCCATTGGTAAGCAGATTCTGATGGTCTGATCTCCGATGCAGTTTTTTGTGAGCTATTAGTGTATAATTTTAACGGCTCCAAGAATTTCTATCGAATGCTAAGGCTAAATATGAACGACAGATATGTATAAACTCTATAGTCTATAGCTATTACTGCATTGAGTTTACTTGACGTCACCATTTTACCGTAATTTGCTTCTTTTGTACATCTAGTAATAGAAGTTTTTTCCCCACCTTTTAGTTTGATTCCACACTTCAACCTCCTTTAAGCTTAATATCCTATGAACTTATTTGTGCTTGTCATCCTTGTGCAGTGCTAAGCGAAAAGAACACAAATGAATTTGTTATCAAACAGTTTTTCCATTGTGATAAATTCAATGCTTTGAACTGGTATGAAACGTAAATGGATTTATAACCAAAGAATTTTACATTGAATATTTAAGTAGCCCAAGCGCAACTATCAGCTCAGGCCCAATTCCTTCTGGACTGAAATGTGAATATTTTTTAGCCCTCTTTGCACAGTTAAAATTCATTTAAAAATTAACTTCTGCCCTAACAAAAGAGGCGTATTTCAATATTTTATATTTCATTTCTCAAAAATAATATCCACGCATACTGTAGTCATCCTCAAAACACCAAGTATTGTTTTAGGCAGCCTAAAGTTTAGATAAGGATCACTATGCAATTATTAAACATTTTGATTGGGATGAGATTCTTTTTAAAAGCTGCAAACAAATTTGAGTATGATGAAGTTTGCATTAATTTTGGAGAAAGATCTCTGCCTAAAGTTTAGGCTGCCTCACAGGAGACCGTCTCTCCACAAAAATGGGAAAAAACAAAATATGTTCCACCAATTTTTCAATTAAAAAAGACAGTACCTCTCATTAAATAATTTTAAAAAAACTGTATCGCACTCAATGTGGAATTACATCCAATTCACTTAATTTAGGTATAATTAGATTAATCTATAATTTAAGAAACTAAATTTCTGCTAAACTGAACTCAATAAATTAAAGTGGAGAAGCTCTAGATAACAGGCCCTTAATCAGCCTCACAAATAAAACACGATTATTTATTTAAAACATTTAAAAAAAATAAAAGTACCACTCATTAAATGAATATTAAGTTGGGTACTGTAGTAGAATAATTACAGAGGTTTTAAAAGGGCGGGGCTCAATTTAGTATTTTTACTCTAATCGGAATCTATTTCAGTGAAGCAGAGGATTGTCTAGAGTGACAGCCCGTTCACGGCCTCCGTCATCAGTTTTCTCAACTACCTGTGACTCTGTAACAGAATACAGTTATGAATCCATGTGCAATAGTGGCGGGAACGGGCGTCTAAAAATGGGCCAGCCATTAATGCTTGCGTGTATGATTTGATGAGTTGTCCTTCACCTAAAACCATGAGCTCATTTATATTCAACCGCTGCCAGCTTCACGTAACCCTCCTTCACAATTTGTCCTCTTCTTTCACCGCATCAATTCTCCCAATTCAACGCTCCGCTCGTTTATTCTCGTCTGGTAATTCTCTCCCCCACTTCGAATCTGCCGCGTTTCAATTTCTACGTGTTTTCTTCTTTGATCTGCACCGATTTTTTCATTTAATGTGTTAACGGAGCTGATGTTTTGACTGTGGTTGATTGCTGCACCGGCTTGTGTGTGTGTTGCGGAGTGGAATGCTGATGTTTTGATCGTTGTGGAATTTGCAGTGTGTAGGAAGAGTTTGTTGATGGAGCTGGTTAAGGCGGTTGCGAGCAAAGGCGGCGCCGCGAAGGGGAACGGTGGGAGCATTGCTATAAGAAATGAGCAGAAGAGCTATACCTACCTTCAGCTCATTTCGTCTGCTTGGAGAGCGTCGAATCTGTTGTGTAATTGTGATTTGAAAACGGTTAGTTTCTGCGTTCGTTTGTGTAGTTTATTACTCCGCTTGATCAAGCTTTTGAAATAGGTGTTTGTTGTATCTATGTTAGGTTGATGGTGGTAAAGGTGATAAGCATCTCGGTGGTATGAGGATAGGTATTGTAGCTAAGCCAAGCGCTGAGTTTGTTGCTGGTGTATTGGGGACTTGGCTTAGTGGAGGTGTTGTTGTACCTCTTGCGCTTAGCTACCCTGAAGCTGAGTTATTGCATGTCATGAATGATTCTGTTAGCACTGCTGAACTGTTGATCCTTGTTTGTGTGTTTAGGTGAATATAAGATACTCTTTAATTTGTTATATTACTGTAGTTTGTTTCTTTGTTCAAGTGTGTTTTGCTACATTTGAGTTTGTTTGACTGTTGACGTTAGTTTGTTTTCCAGTAAAATGTATTTAACTGAGAAAGTAAATTATATGATAATTCAAACAATGTGGCATGAAAGAACTTGTGGTATCTTGTTGTTTTCTAATATCTGATTGTTCAGCGGAATTCTTGTTGGTGTTTAGGATATCTCGATGATCTTAAGTACCGAAGATCATCAGGAGCTCCTGAAAAATGTGGCAGCGAAAGCTGCTGCTAAGTTTTCACTTCTTCCTCTTGTTCCTGGTGCATCTCCTGATGGAAAGATGGATTCAGATGAGAGCTTACCTGTAAAGGAAAGCTTTAATGAGATTGAAGGTATTTGCTTTAAATCTCTTGAATAATATTTGGAATGTAATCATGTACTAGTATGGCTGGAGGTAAAATGCCAAACCAGACATTGCAGTTTTTATCCTTTGTGTTTCATTGTAGATGAGGACCCAACATTGATTTTGTACACAAGTGGAACAACAGGAAAACCAAAAGGAGTTGTGCACACACACCGAAGCATCTTGGCTCAGGTATTCCTTGACAATTAATTGGTGTTCTGGAAATGGGGTCGATTCAATATTCCTTTTAAGTGGTTGTGAGATTTTTTATTTTGATTCTCCTGTACTTATTTCATTTGTACTCTGTTAGAGCTGCATTGAAACATATGGGATGATTTCACATCTTTGCGTAGCAGTGTACAACTTTGTTTAACATATCAAGATGGAATACCTTTGCTAGAGTTAGGATGTCTCTATCAGATAATACCAGCTTTGGGATGATTTGACATAAATCAGTACCAAGTGAGAACTGAGAACTGAATTCGTATATATAAAGTTGAGAAATATATGATGCATTTTACATTTCTTGCTCTTTGTGTAACTCTTGTTGTCAATTACTGATGTACCATTTGGAACTATTTACTGTGATTTCTGATGAACTATTTCACCTCTTGACATTTCGTTAATTGTTTTGATTTCAGGTTCAAATGCTGGCAAGTGCATGGGAGTACTCAGAGAGCGATAAATTTTTGCATTGTCTGCCACTTCATCATATCCTTAAAACACAAATTAGTTCTTTCTGATGTTTAAAATTTTCTGCATGTTCTCTTTACATTAGTGTGTCATGCTTTAGAAAATTGATTTTTTTTTCATACCTCTGCAATTAGAAAAGATGAACGTGAATAAGAGCGGGGGGTTCATTGGATATGTGTTGATCCTTAACTTTTATTTACACGTGCATGGGCTTTTCAATGCTTTGTTGGCCCCACTTTATGCAGGTTCTGCAGTAAGTCCTTCTAAATCTTTTCACGTGTAATAGTTGTCTTCTTAACTAGACTGAAGTTTCCAGATATGCTGCCTCAAATGTTTGATATATTATGCTTTTGCAATTGATTCTCATTAATCACTTTTGCCTTTTGAAGGTGGGATTCATGCCAAAATTTAGCGTGAGGGGAATTTGGCAGAGATGGCGTGAATCTTATCCATCAAATGAGATCAAAGTTGATGATGCTATAACTGTGTTTACAGGGGTAAATCATAGTAGTCATTTCTTTTAATATCTGCGTGAAAATAATAGATGATAGCTTTTGTGGAACCTTTTGCCCCAAATTTTTATGGTGACAATGGTATTTGTACCTGTATCTAAACATGCTTATGCATTTGATACTTTGAGCTACAAACAGTATTTTACATATAATAAGTTTTTGGGCTTGGTATAGGTTTGGATATAATCATCTCAATGTCTATTTGTCGGTTTCCTGCCTTTCTTACCTACCGAACTTCTCCTTCCGAGCTCACTTGCATTTATTTCTCAATGGCATGTATACATTGTTGTGATATAATAATGCTTTTTGCATTATCACTGCAGCAGGATTTTTCTGTGTGTTGTATTCAAATTAGAAGCTTCAAGCATCATACAACACACAACATGGGTCTTTATATTATCCTTGCTGTGTTTTTTGGGAGTGAGCAGTCATCTGTATCATCCTAATTCTCTTTTATATTTCCTTTGCATTATAGGTCCCAACGATGTATACACGATTAATTCAGGGATATGAAGCCATGGATCCTGAGTTACAAGCAGTCTCTGCTTCTGCAGCTGGCAAGCTTCGTGTCATGGTAGTCTATTAGTGTTTTCAGCTCGAAATTCTTGGTTCTCCTAAGTATATATTAGACTGTGATTTTTCTTAAACAGAAGTCTCTATACCTATTTCAAAATTGTAGATGTGTGGCTCCTCTGCACTTCCTCTGCCAGTCATGCAGCAATGGGAAACTATCACAGGGCATCGTTTGCTGGAAAGATATGGTATGACTGAGGTAGGTTTAGTAACATTTGGTCCAGCATTTTCTAATCCTTGTGTGTCTGCCTCGAATGATATATTTGTGATTATTTGTTTATTCAATTTTGCTAGTTCGTCATGGCTATTTCTAATCCGCTGAGGGGTATTAGAAAAGGTGGTACTGTCGGAAAACCTTTTCCTGGCGTGCAGGTATTTTTTGTGTTTTGATGATTATTTATGCTTAAGTTTTTGTTAATAAGAACTTATAGCCCATTTGCTCAGTTCAAGTGTTACTGCAGGTCAAGATCCTAGGTGAAGATGAGAGTAAAGATGATAAATCAGGGGTGGGTGAACTCTGCATTAAAAGTCCTTCATTGTTCAAGGGATACTGGAAACTTCCCAAGGTATTTATATGTTGTAATCAACACTTTTTTGGTTACATGTGATCCTTTCAGAATATATTTCTCATTTTCTTGGCCTGCTATTTTCATGACTTCTTTAGGTCAGTGAGGAGTCATTTATTGATGGTGGGTTTTTCAAGACGGGTGATGCTGTTAGAGTAGATGAAGATGGGTATTTCGTCATTTTGGGACGTGAGTATATGTTGGAGACTGTTTGCCTTTTTATTGATACCAATTCATTATCTCAGCGATGGTTGACATTAAACTTTGCCATGAATAGTTAAATATCCCTAAGTGTTGATCCTCTAATTGCTCTTAGCCATGTACTTATCCTGGTTCATGTTGTTTTCTTGAACATATTTTATAGAACATTACAAAGATGAATATCAGTTGTGTTATTTCTGCTTCTGAAATGACTTGTTTCATCAACATGCTTTCAGGTACTAATGCTGATATAATGAAAGTTGGTGGTTACAAGTTATCTGCACTGGAAATTGAAGCAGTCCTTTTGGAGGTTTCTGCTAATCCTAAATTAAACATTTTTCTTTAGCCATGTTTATACTAGGTTTTAGATTCTCTCAGTCAAACATTTGGATAAAGTAACCTGCGTGATTGCATGTACTTAGTTCTTTGAGATTTCTTCTGTACAGCATCCGGCTATCTCAGAATGCTGTGTTTTGGGCTTAGCTGACAAGGACTATGGAGAGACCGTGTGTGCGATAGTTGTACCTGATGCAGAAATCAAAGGGAAAAGGGAGGAAGAACTGAAGCCTGCACTGACCTTAGAGGAACTCTCAAAATGGGCCAAAGAGAAACTTGCTCCATACAAGGTACGATTTGATTCAATTAACCTTCTGCTTGAAGGCAGTATACATGGTCCATAATGCTCACCCCATACAGTGGGACAAACCTGTATTGTTATTCACTATCTGACCGTGTGTGATTACTTTTTGAAGAAAACACTTTAGTCATTGTAACTTAATGGTACGTTACATGCCGTTCCGTTTCATGAGGGATATATCTGACTCATGTAACTTGTTCATCCAGCTTCCTACTCGCTTGCTGCTGTGGGACTCACTTCCCCGTAACGCCATGGGGAAAGTAAGCTAGCTTTACATGTATCCCGAATATCATCCCGAGTTATAAACTTGTGGCAAAGGTCATTTGTTGATCTGGGATCCATTTTGTGCACTGATTTCAGGTGAATAAGAAAGACTTGAAGAACAAAATAGCTGCCGCTGATGCCTGATGGAGACTCATGACTCAAGATTTGATTACATGGAGTGGACAAGTGATCCTTCAGCACTTTATTTGAAGTAATCTGTTTTCTTTTGTTTGTTTTGGTGGGTAGACTTATTAATGGTAGTCATAATGTATTTATTAGCCAGTCAGCTTGTTTTAGGTATCCGACCTATGTGAGTTTTAAAATAAGGAATTTGACCTTCTGAATTTCAGATTAGGTACATTGTTGCGGAAGTTAACTTAATGCAGACGTGAAAACAAGTTAGTACCTTAAGAAAAAGGTTATTTAGTACTCTCTCTGTTTCTCTATTTCTGGCACACTTACCTTATTGAGATGTTTCTTTTTAAATTACATACTTTCTACTTTTGGCAAGATTCCTTCAATTTCATCCACTCATTCTACTTTTTACTTTCTACATTCAATTTCATCCCCGTATTTTCTCACATAAATCTAAGCACTTATATCTATGGTACCACAAGTAAAGAAACAAAGGGAGTACATCGTCATCAACATGCTAAAAGTCTCATTTCAGCCTACACGTTTTAATTTCTATCAATTAATTTGAAAAATATGTAATCCTTCAGTTTAGTGAGGATAATTATAATTTGTAAAGGGTGCAAGTTTTACTTGATAAATTAAACTCTCAGTTGCGTAGAAGAGTGCTTTCATAGCTCAGTTGGTTAGAGCACCCGTTTAGTAAGCGGGAGGTCTTTAGTTCAACTCTCAATGAAAGCATTTTCATTCTCCTTTCTAGCTTTCCTTTTCCCAAGCGAACTTACTATGCATTCTCCATGAAATTATCACTTGAACCTACACAAAATTGTGCTTAATTTTAATGATTAGTTTACTATCCTTAATTTAGTTTTGATCATATTCAATTTTTAAATCTATAATTTTAGTCATGATTAATTTTTAATTCTAAAATATTCCCTAAATTCCCTAATCTCTATAAATATCATCAATTACTCATTATTTATCATCAACACAACTATTGTTGTTATTTTAATGGTCATTAAGTATAATATTATTTTGATATTTCGAACATAAGACAACGGAATATCATTGTTATATCCAACGTTTACTTAAGAGCACCTCCAATGCAAAGAGTATCATCAACAAATATAGGTACCACATGGCGAGTTACTTTAGGGATTATGTGTGACAAAGATTGAAAAACATTAATAACTGTTAATGGTAAATAGTAATTTCAGTTTACTGTTTGACTTAGCATTGTATTTACCTAGTCAAAGTTGTTACGTAGAATCAGTTTAGAGAGTTGTACACA
>JAUOBV010000010.1:9804840-9815817 GCA_032360425.1 Rubia occidens
GGAGGGAGTACTAAGAAGAATCTAAATCTCTGTGCCTATACACAAAATTGTGCTTAATTTTAATGATCAGTTTACTATCCTTAATTCAGTTTGGTAAAGTTTTGGGAAAAAATCGTCTTTCTATAATCTTACGGAAAGATGGGTTTAATTACAATAATAAAAGGTAAAAGGTCTTAGTTGCAATATTAAAATTTAATTATATAACATGTAGTAGTTATACAGTTTATAACTCGATTTATGCAACTCAAAAATTTTATCTTCATTTCTTCGAATTTACACTTTAAACTTTGGTCTTTCCATGACTTATGGAAAGACTGTCTTTCAAGAGACGGACTCATTTAGTTTTGATCCTATTCAATTTTTAATTAATTCTAAAATATTCCCTAAATTTCCTACTCTCTATAAATATCATCAATTACTCATTATTTACATCAATCCAACATAGTATTGTTATTTTAATGGTCATTAAGTAAAATATTATTTTGATATTTCGAACATAAGGCAACGAAATATATTTCATTGTTATATCTAAGTTATCTAACATTTACTTACTTAAAAGCAGATCTAATGAAAAGAGTATCATCCGCAAATATAGGTACCACATGACGAGTTACTATAGGGATTCTGTGTGACAAAGATTAAAAACATTAATAACAAATATTGATGAAACTATGATCTCCAATGTAGGCATTTTAAACCAAACATCAATATGACATGTCATAATATTTTATCATTAATTTTTTTTTGGAATGAAGAAAATTTTCATTACCAAAAAGTGTTTTGCACAAGCGATCATAAGATCCAGCTTCCTCTCCTTCTAATTTTCACCTGTACATTTAATATCATCAAATAAGCACATTTTCCTCTCATTTTTGGATTCATCCACATTCAATTAACTATACATTCAACAATAGTATCAAAATTTGTATCTCCTTGTCCTTCTTTACCAAAACACCTATCATTTCTGCAATATTTTCCTCTTCCCAGCCGGATGGACTCCGTTTTCTCTTCAACCATTCCAGCAACTTACTCCAAATATGCCCTGTAGCTTCACATTCAAAGAACAAGTGTTGTATAGTTTCATTCTTGTCACAGAATTGACATTTTTGGATCAGCTTGCATTCCAAACTTCAGCAGTCTGACTTTTGTTAGCCGGTTTTGTCATCCCATCCAGAGTGTGAGTACTGATCTCAGCCTGGCTTGATTTCCCAGAACTATTCAGCTCCAGTCATTCTTCATTTGATCACCTCTTAATTCCTTGTAAACCTCTTTCACACTGAACTTCCTTCTTTTCTCCATTTCCTTCCAAGCATTTAGCCCCTAGATTGATTCCCTGCATATTTCAGCCTCTTCAACATCCAAGAACTCCAGCTAGGAAGTCTCCACCCTTTATTTAGTACGAATGGACCCATTTCACCCATAATCTATCAGTTTTTCTACACAAATTCCAGAGTTTTTGTGGACAGATAGCCTTCATTCTATTCAGCCAAAGAAATAATGTTCAAACCTCCAGCCTTCTTTGGTCTGCAAATTTTATCCCATGCCACATGTGACTTTTTATGATGTTTTCTTCTCCACTCCAAAGAAAAGATATACAAATTACCTCCACATGTTTAATCACAACCTTTGGTATTGGAAAACATTGCATCCAGAACCTTACTATTGCAGCTAGCACATTCTTTATCAGTTTCACTCTGCCTGCATAGCTCAGTAACCGTGCACTCCAATGTTTGATTCTTCCCACCATTCTATCAATCAACGGCTGACACTTCTAAATCGACAATCTCTTGCTATCTGGTGGAACTCCAGATACTTGAAGGGCTAGTGTCCTTCTTCAAAGCCATTAACTAGTTCAATCCTCTCTTTTTTAATTTTCATCCATCGCCCATAATAAGCTTTACACTTAGATGGATTCACAGCCAGTCCCGTTGACAGACAAAATTTCTGAAATGCATCCATCATTACCTTCACTGAATCACAATCTCCCTTAGAGAAAAGTAGTAAGTCATCTGCAAAAATCAGATTTATGATACCCAATCTATCACATTTCTCATGAAATCTGAATCTGCAATTTCCTTTCAAATCCTACAAAAATATATATAGACATTCCATAACTAGAACAAATAATGGGGGGACAAAGGATCCCCTTGTCTTAAAACCTTTTTTGCTTTCAGGATTCCATATGGCACTCCATTCACATTATATCTACATGATACTATTTGTATACATTTCATTATCCACCCTATGAACTTATTTGGTAATCCCAACTCTTTCAAGATCATTTCTAGTGCACTCTATTCCACGTATCATAAGCTTTTTGTAGGTCCAATTGCATCCTACATCCGCCCCTCCACATTCTTCCTAGAATAGCCTCTGATTAATTCATATGCTAGCATGATGTGATCATGGATACTCCTTCATGGTACAAAGGCAGCATGAGATTCACCCACCAGCTCCCGCGTCATTGAGTTCAATCTAGTAGTCAGAATTTTAGAAATGATCTTATATACAGTAGTGCATAAGGAAATAGGTCTAAATTTTGTGATCTTCTTTGCATCCTGCATCTTTGGTATAAGAGTAACCAATGTGCAGTTAACAGCCATATACATATCTCTATCCTAAAAGTAACTCTGTACAGCCTTCACAACATCATTTTCTACTTTATGCAAGTTGTCTTTGAAAAATATGGAATTAAATCCATTCATCCTAGGAACCTTGAGATCTCCAATACTCTTTAGGGCAATTTTTATCTTTTTTTCCACTGACTTCCTGTATCATTTTCCTTCTATAATCTGAACTCAAAACTTTCCCTTTCCTTATAACTTCTATGTCAATCCCCCGCATTTTCTCTGCTGCTCTTCCCACCAAGTTTCTATAAAAACTTATTATTACCTCTTCAAAACCATTCTGATCATATAGTTTACTTCCATCCTTCCTTTCCATATATAATATACCTGATTGTGCATTTCCCCCTTTACTATGGCATGGAAGTAGGAGTTGTTTCCATCTCCTAATTTTAGCCAATCTACCTTAGATTTTTGTCTTGCTATCTTCTCATCCATATCTGTTCAGTACATTAGTTTCCAAGTGCTGTCCAAAACTGCTTGTACTTTTGCTGCATTCATTGTGTCCTCCATCAGGTCTTCTTGGATTTCTTCAATTCTCATCTAGCCTCTTATATACACTTTTTTGTGCATGTTATTTATTTCATTTTCCTTTTTCATTTCTATTTGCAATCTCAATAACTTCCTCTATAATACAGCCATGACTTGTCCGTGTACTGGTTTCTCCCTATTTCTTCTGACTGCTTCTTTCATACCATTTTTTCCCATCATGCAATTGAGATACTTAAACATTCCTTTCCTCTTCATATTTCCTTCCTTCTAGATTATGCTTAGGAGTGCATGATCTGATACTCCAGGTTCATTCACATTCACCACTGCATTTAGGAATTCCTGAAACCATTTTACATTCCCCCAAAACTCTGTCAATTCTTGAGTAAATAACTCCATTTTTATGCCTTCTTGACCATGTGTAATGGTCTCCCTGCATATCATTTTCAAATAAATCCGCTTTATCCATCATATCCTCCAGACCACAGAATTCATTACTCATCACTTCATTTCCTCCAATATTGTCATGCATCCTTTATACATTATTAAAATCACCACATACAATCCACGACCCCATATCTTTATTTCTGCACTGAATTCCTTTTATATCCTTCCATAATTTTCTTATAAACTGCAAAAGATTTGCTGCATACACAACTGTGATTTGCATAAGCTTTTCCCCACTTACTAAGCATAGTTCATGTAAGACTGGTTAATCTTGTAATGGGTAATTAATTATCATTCAAAATAAATAGATTGTACAAGAGCATTATACCATATCTACAACTGTGCTATTCTAAGTAACTAAATATTTACATATTTACTGTCTAATAGTTCACAATGTATAAACATATCTGAGATGCATATCCTTCTTACCTCCACCTTTCTAGCATCCCACATAATCCATATCCTTCCATTATTGTTATCTTTGTAATTATCTATGAAACTACATCTTCTTCCAAATTTCCCCCTGATTTTTTAAAATTTTTTTTGCATTTTCTTCTTTTACTCTTGTTTCAATAATCACAGTAACATCTACATTTAAAGTGTTGAGACGAGAGCTAATCACAATGTTCTTTGCTAGCTTATTAAGCCCCTTTACATTCCAAGTGATTATCATGGGAAATGCCCATATTTATCTGCTGGACTCTTCCAAATCCGTAGATCAGTTGCATTTTCCTAGTTATCCTCCACATCACTGAAAGCAGTATCTTCTGCCACATGCTTTCCTTTGTCTTCGGCCATCACACTGGACTTTATCACACTTCTATTCTCCTTTTTATCCTCCCTCTGTGTTGTCTCATTTTCTCCAGTCATCTTCTTCACTTGCTATTTCTGCACAACCTTCTATTGAACTTTCTTCTCCTAACAGTTGTGTCCTTATAATGCACAGATTTCACAGTAAGGTGGTTTCCATTCATACTCAAATTCTTGCTTCATCCCCCAATTTGCTAGGTTTATACTCACAATATCTTTCAACTGTTGAGTTATGTAAATTTAGATAATTACATTAGAATTGATTTTATTTTTGGCAACTATGCTTACAAGGCATACTGACAGACGTCAATATAAACTTCCAATATCAGAAGGTCTATTTGAAGAGATCACTTCAAATTTTAGTCACGTCACACTGAAGGTTGCAAGCGACCTTTGCATTGGAGATGATTTTTTTTTTTTTACGTTCATGGTGTATTATGATGTCGTGACTAGTGACTCTACTAATGTGATGTTAATTGGAGATGCTCTAAATATTGCTACGTTTACTTAAGCATTGTTGAATGCATTGTCATTGACATTGTTACGAAATACATCAAGCGCTTACTTAAATATTATTGAATGCATTGCGATTGGCTATTCATTGTTACATCGTTTGTGGTAGATGTGCTATTGGCAATTTGCATGTTTTATTTCTAATTTTTTTTAGCCCTTTTAAGCCACAACGCGATCGAGTAGCTATTTTGAGTAGTATTTTGTTTTTGTGTGCACCAGATCGACATGAGGGTGGGACCAAATGAAATCAGGAGGAAGCAACATGTCTGTTTCTACCGCACCACTAACATTGGATCGCACCACCATGGCACCGAGGAGCTCCAGAATCACGACCAGAATGTCTAGCAGTTGTAGGAATGAATAATATTTATATAAAATAGGTAATTTGTAAAAATTAATATCAACAAAATAAATAAAAGTCTCCTATTAGACCGAAGAACGGTTAGACTAATTATAAAAAGTCTCATTCAATAATTTTTAGAGTTAAATTATAATTATTTATAAATTGTGATAGATTTTTTTAAAAAAATCAAAGTTATAAAAATTTCGTTGTTATAAATAACATAAGAATAAAAAATCAAATCACTCCATTTATTACTTCAATTATGAAATGTTCTCGTCTTACGGTCAGTCTAAAACAAAATTTTGTGAACAAAATAAGCTACCATGAATTTACTAATATCGGTACTATTAATATTCTACTACTCTCTATTTATGTTTCATTCGAATCTGCACATTTTTTGGTTAATTTTCTCAAGTTATGTTTGACTACTAATATATTAAAATATAGTTCAGTATACTAACAATATATTAAAATTTGATATTTAAAAAATACAAAATACAGAGAATCTAATATTATCTCACATTATAATATTAATGTAGGAGTCTGTCTTTCCATAAATTATAGAAATACCAATGTTTAAACTGTAAATTAGAAGAAATGAAGATAATTTTTCAGATTGCATTAGTTGGAGCATAAACTTATAACTACTGCACAGTGCATAATAAATTTTTAATATTGCAATTAAAATATTTTATTTTTCTATTATTCTAATTAAAACCTATCTTTTCATAATTCTATGAAAAGACGGTATTTAAAAAAAATGCCTTGAAATTTATGGTAAAGTTAGAGGAAAAAAACAGTCCAATTTAGGTTGAAATGGTTGGGTACTCCAATTTAGGTTGATTTCGGAAACACAACAGCAATAGAACGAAGGAAATGCTGGCAATCAGATAAATCAAGGAACGCAACCAGAAAGATTTCATCTTTTTCGGGCGTTTCTATCCAAACAAAAACTGCTAACTAATTCATGACCCCTGCTCCGATTCCCTGAACCCTAATTTCACCCCTCTTTGAAGAAGATGTCAAATGATCTGGTGCTCAAGCCGTCGTGCTACGGCTGCCAATCCACGGCGGAGCTCTACGGCAGCGCGTGCAAGCACCTAACACTGTGCGTCACCTGCGGAAAGAAAATGGCTGAGGGTCGCATGTGTTGCAGGGAGTGCGGGGCCCCGCTCACTCGCTTGATCCGCGTATGTCTCTCTTTTCCTACCTGCAATTGATTTTTTGCGGTTGATTTTTGTACCCTTAGTTTCTGTTTGTTCGTTTTTGTAGGAATATAATGTTCACGCGTGTTCGCCTAGTGATAGGAATTACTTCATCGGTAGATTCGTGACTGGCTTGCCGAACTTTTCGAAGAAGAAGGGCGAGAACAAATGGTCCATGCAGAAGGAAGGCTTGCAGGGACGCCAAATCACGGATACTCTGCGGGTATCGTTGTTATGTTTTGCGTAATAGCTTTAATTATGTACAAGGTAGACTGTTTTGAGTTTAATACCCTTCGTGTGAAAAATAATTATCAGAGCCTAGTGTTTTGTAGTGAGGAATTTATATGTATTGTTAAGGTCTGTTAAATAATGCCATCTAAATGTACAATCTCTTTAAGGCCGAAACAAGTCTTGTGTGCTTGCTCTGAGGGTATTGTTATTAGCTGTGTAAGCATAATTCAGCTGGAGTTGAATCTACCTGTATAGCATAGGATGGCTGATTACTTGATTATACTCTGTCGTAGTTATGTTTGCTCAGTCGTTATCATCAACATCTTAAACTATGTACAATTAAACATGATAAAAATTGATGTTTAAAAGTTGTTTTATAACAAATCTAATAAGACTTAACATAATAATACTCTTATATATCAGTGAAATGACGCGATTGAAGTAAGGGTACTTTGACTTTGTGAACAGCGACTGTGACATTCACTCTAGGAAGGATGTACTGTATTTTATTACCATCTCCGTATCTAAAAGAATGATAGACAGTTTTAGAATTTAGTGCTTTATAGTGATGAATTTATTACTCTCCCATTCTTTTACGATGAAAGATAGACCATTCAATCTTCTGGTTTCAAGAATGACGATGAGGAATTAGTGTTCTGTAATGATGGATTTATATGGTATGCTTTTTTTTACTCTCCCCTATCTCTGAGAGGAAGATAGACTGTTTTGAATATTATTCCTTTGGTTTAGTGTTTTGTTGGTGAGGGATTTATATGTATCGTTAAGGTCTGTGAAATCATGTTATCTAAATGTGCGCTCTCTTTTTAAGGTCGAAAGGAGTTTTATGTGCTTGCTCTTAGACTCTTGCGTTATGGTGCTGTTCTTGTGTTTTGCAGGAGAAGTACAAGAACAAGCCTTGGTTGCTGGAGGATGACACGGGCTCTCAGTATCATGGCCAGTTAGAGGGCTCACAGTCAGCAACATATTATCTTCTGATGTTGCAAGGGGGAGAATTCAAAGCCATCCCAGCAGGTTCATGGTACATATGAATTTAAGGAATGAGTGAATGGTTATGGGTTTTGTATATCGTGGCTGTTTTTGAAGTGTAATTCTGGTTCTTAGGTACAATTTTAACAAGGTTGCTCAGTATAAGCAACTTACTTTGGAAGAGGCAGAAGAGAAGATGAAAAACAGGAGGAGGACTGCAGATGGATATGAAAGGTGGATGATGAAAGCTGCAAATAATGGGGCTGCAGCATTCGGTGAAGTTGAGAGAATTGATGACAAAGAGGGGGGATCTGGTGGTGGAAAAGGAGGACGAAAGAAAAGTGGGGGTGATGATGAAGAAGCGAATGCATCTGATAGAGGTGATGAAGATGAAGATGAAGAGGCATCGAGAAGAAATAGACTGGGGCTGAGCAAAAAAGGTGGTGATGATGATGAAGAAGGTCTGAGAGGAGGTGATTTCGACCTTGATGATGATATTGAAAAGGGTAAGCTTTTACTGGTTTCAAGATTGTTGTGCACTGCATTTTCCGTCCTATTAGTTTCCTTTGTGATTGGTCAATCTTGTTTTTTGTTTGTGGACCTTAGATTGAGTTTTGGTCAGGATGGGAAGATTATAGCCATTTTGTTGCTACCCCTTCCTGTCTATGTTTTCTGACTTTTAAGGGTTTTCACAAATGCTACATGTTCATAAATTCACCTTTTCAATCTGTGAATTTCCTGCTGTTCAAGCCATATAGTATACGTTCTTAAAGTAGAAACTTGTGATGTCTGGTCAGCCTCTATGCAAGACTAAAGAAGCTATGTGCGGGTTTCTACTTTCTGGTCTATTTCAGGATTCTTTTCAACTATCCTCAAGTCTCTTTTTTCTTTAGGTGATGATTGGGAGCATGAAGAGATTTTCACAGATGATGATGAAGCATCCGCTATTCATCCTGAGGAACGTGAAGATTTGGCTCCTGAAATACCTGCTCCTCCTGAAATTAAGAATGTTGGTTATTCTTACACTTTGTCTTTAATGTCATTGATGATGCTGGAAAACTTTTTGTGCTTATTTGCCCATCTCGTGGAAAGACCAATTCTGAGAGGATGCCGTGATTAGCCTTTGTCACCATCTTTCAGTCATTAAATTCAGTTATAGGAGATGACCATCTTGTGTGGAAGCATTTAGGAATCTGATATTATAGTCTTTAAAGTATGCAAGTTCTTAGCACGAGTATTGCTGTCAGAACTATGGTGCATGATTAGCTTTTTGCTTGATGTCTGGGTGATTTAGAAGACGATGCATTTTAGTTGTGGGTTTATAAAATTTAAAAGCTTTGCTATTTCACTTTGCCTTTTTTAGCCCTTCTGCAATCAGAATGGGCTGCAGAAGAGATTCAAATCCAGAAAAGGGAGAGTTGAAACATCTAATAATGTTTGTATGATAATTATAGACTAGATGCCAACAGTACTATCTGGTTTCAGGAAATTGAAATGGTTTAGAAGGGATGTTTGCTCTCTTGGAGGACAAAGGCAGAGAATTGGAATAAATAAGAATGGTAATTAGAAGGCTCTCTTTTTTCAGACGGTGGTGGGTGGCTTGAGCATGTTGGTAGATAGTGGTGGAGTGGCTGATTTTGGGTAGCCTTCTTTGCATAAGTTGGGCTCTTTGTCACTTTGCGCTGTGCTGCACTATATGAACTGGTTGCTTTATGTCTTCTATGTCCCATATACTGTTTTGATCCCTCTGGCTCTGCAGGATGAGGAGGATGAGGAGGAAGGTGATGAAGAGGATGGACGAGGCGGAGAAGGGCTGAGCAAATCTGGAAAGGAATTGAAGAAATTACTTGGGCGTGCAAATGGCCTAGATGATTCAGACGATGACGATGATGATGATGACGACGATGATGATGTAAGACTATCTATATGTAGTGTTATAACTTCTTCCACTGATTCGATTTTTTCTCCAGATTCAAGAATCCAATGACCAATGTTACTGTTTTACATTTCTTGTGAATAATTGCGAGTATGAGTTGTGTACCTGGTTGGAAATTATGAACTAGATAACCATACTAGTTTTAATTTGGCCAGGTGGATGATGATATTTCTCCTGTGTTGGCTCCAAAGAAGGAAGCTGTCAAACAAGAACCTGCTGAGAACAATACTTCATCAAAATCAACTGCTTCTGGCTCTGGTAAGGGAACCCCTCCCACTTCAAAGTCTAAGGGGAAACGGAAGATCAGTGAAGAAACTAAAGCAAATGGGACGCCTCTCAAAAAGACCAAATCTGAAAATGTAAATGAATCTTTTTCTCCAGTGGTCTATTTGCCTTTGCAATCTAAGCCTGCAATCCGAAGACTGGTTGTTACGTTGCATTTATTTGGGTTTTCAGGACGTGAAGCCTGTGAAATCAGAAAGTCCTTCTACAAAGAGCACCGCAGCTCCAAAAACTGCACCAGCGCAACCACCAGCTCCAAGGCCAGTTTCTACGCCTCCAACTGGCCCTGTCACTGAAGATGAGATAAGAGCTGTTTTACTAGAGAATGGGCCAGTTACCACTCAGAATCTTGTTGAAAAATTCAAACCGAGACTCAGGAAAAGAGAGGTGATAGGATGTTTTCTTTCGAGCTCCTTTTCTTGGCTTTTCAGGCGACGTGTATTTATGCTCTCTGTCATCGTGCAGGACAAGGACGCGTTTGCAGTTATACTGCGGAGGATTTCAAAGATACAGAAGACTAGTGGATCTAACTATGTCGTGCTCAGGCCATAGTGATTTGTTTGCGCTAAACTGCTAGTATGATGTGGGAACATATGACTTGTCCTAAACCAAGAAAAAAAGCATCTGAACAGAGTGCACATTTACTACTTTTGAAAATGTTCTTGTACAAATATTAGACAAGCAATTTATCCACTTTTATGAATTTACATTGCTCAAATAGTGTAGGAAACAAAGTGAAAGAGTAACAAGCATAGCATCCATTTTATATACGGTTGAATTCTATTGGCCCAGGATGTTCGATATCCACTTTTTGATAGAGAGAAACAGTTCTTCCCTAAACACACAGGACAAATGTCAGAAAGCCTTGGAATGAACTTCACCAGAATAAAACGAGTGATACCATCAGAAGTGACCACAAAAAAACCAGAAAAAGTGCGAATTGAAAACTTACCGATCTGGTTTGAACAAGAGATAACGGTAGATGAACCACTGAAACAGGAACAACGTTAATGATGGTACTTTCAGATGATGAATCCAAAACAACACCACGATTCAGAAACATCGATGCAAATAATACTTACAGAGGAATACAGTATGCCAACCAGTTCG
>JAUOBV010000010.1:9818843-9831408 GCA_032360425.1 Rubia occidens
GAGCAATTCAATTTTATATAATTTTTTGAATACACTCATCCTTTCCATTTTCGTAGGCGCTTGGCATTAGGAAAATAACGAACCACATTTTCATTAGTCATGATTCATGAACAATCATCATATTTTTTTTAGTTTTTGTATTTTTACACCTTTTTTCAGAGAAGTTCTTCCGACTAAAAGTCATAAAAATATTATCGTAATAATAATTATTAGTAATATGTTAAAATTTATTTTAAAAGGTTTTCGTAATTATAAGTATTTCATTGCAATAAATAAAGGTAATTTTAAAATTGCCGTAATAAGCATACAAATTATAAAATGACCCGTGTAAAGATTAGTCTATCTAAAACATGGCTTTACCTATTTTTTATGTATTGTAATATAATATATAAATTCGAAAGTATAGCAAGTCCAACAGATTCTCCATAATAGAGATTTTCATTGTTTTTAGAGATTTTGGACAGGCTTTTTCTCCAACAAATTCTCCATATGGTTCTCCAAAATAATTTTTTCTTGAAATTGAAATTTGGTTTTCTATATTGGTAAAGAGAGAAAACAAAATTTAGAGAATGATATCATCAATGCAATCATTCATTTAATAGATTAAATTAATATTCCTATATGGTAAGAATTTCTAAATTTAAACTCTTGCACTTCTCACATCCTACTAGAAATGTCACATTTTCACGACGTTCAATGCACATGCTTGGCAATTAATATTTTGATTAAAAACATAAATATTATTCAAAAAACTAATAATTAATAATAATATACTTCCTATCAAATTTAACAAAATTACACATAATAATATAATCCATTGATATATCAATGAGATTCGAGAAAAAGTTAAAAAGTTGACTCTCAAAAAAATATATGATCTCACACTACAAAAAAAACTTCCAGTTGTGACGCTTTTTTTGGAGCATCTGTGATACTCAAAGGCATCGCTAAAATTATTAGTGATGCCTTATGAAGTGCATCTATTCAGCGTGTCACTAAAATATGTGACGCGTTTAAGCACCATTATTTTTTTGTGACACTTTAAGATGCAGTTCAATTTAGAAGTGTCACTAAAGTTGTGACATGGATTGGTGTAGCAATTCAGTTTAGTGACATATGCACATGTCACAAAATATTTAGTGACACCTGAACGTGGAGCAAATATTGTGACATTCCTTGTTGTAAAATATGTGTCACTTCTGGACTTTTTTTTTGTAGTGTCATTAGACAAACCATTGGACTAACTAGATAAAATTACCTTTTGTATTTATTTTATTCCTTTAAGTGATATTTTAGTTTTCTTACATTTGAATGATGGTATTTTGTAAAAAAAAAAAAATTTATGGTTTTTTAGACTTATGAATCTCAAATAATAATTAACACGAATCACAACATGAATATGATGTTAAGAAATTAATTATAGTATTCTTTATTAATTTAATGAATGAAATATTAAAAGTATATATTTTGAAATTCTACTTCTATATATTTTTCATATTCTAAAAGGTTACTTTATTTTGGTTGTATTTAATTTTTTTGCATTAGCCTAATCTAATGAGTTTTATGAATTTGATAGCTGTTATTTCAAATTTATTAAAACAAATAGTTAGATATTTAATTATGTTTTAAAATGAAGTAATAAAACTAGCCATTTTAAAACCTTTTCTTCAAGTAAATGTAAATGTTTGGTTTAACTTACAAAGTAATAAATGTAAAATCTGTAAATTAGAGCATCTGTTGTTGGTGTTGGAGCGAAAAATATAGAGAATATGAATTTTGAATCCTCATTTAAAAAAAAAATTAGAGAACCTTGCTCTCATAGTTATTCTTCTACTACCTCCGTCCCAGAGAAATCGACACATTTTGACTTTTTGTTCAACCATTAAATTCTATCACTACATATGTAAGACTATTATCATGTTATATGTTATTGGATTCATCATAATATGTATTTTAAATTGTTAATTTTCTGATTTTTTATACACATAAATAAAGGTATTAATTGTTGAAAATTAATTCAGTTTACTGTTAAAAGTTAAAATATGCCAATTTCTCTGGACGAATGGAGCTTATATTTTGAAGAACATTATATTGAACTCTCTACATATCAATAGTTACTTCACATATACTCCTGACAACCTTTTTACTGCTCAACTTTTAACTTTTAATTCTTTTTGTACCCGGGTTCTTGTTAAGATTTAATATGAAATCTAATTGGTAAGATCTTCTTCTACCAAATAATGTAATTATTAATGAAAATTAATGGCCCAATTAATGATTCCTACCAAAACTGACTTTGACTGGATTCTCATGCTAAGGATCACAAAATCCATTATCTTTCTTACAAATTTAAAGACACGCTTTCATTTATCTTACCGTAAAATTGTATTATCATAATTAAAATAAGGATTTATTGTATAAATTATAAATAAAAAAGAGGAAACTATAAGCAGATCGAGACAAATCAGAAGCTTGAATCGGGTGCTAGCTAACCGTCTTCCTCCTCCTGCTTTCTGTCCAAAATAAGTGAATTAGATTTTTTTAATATTAAAAAATATGATTTATACAACAGTTAAATTGGCCTCAACTTATATTCAACGGTAATCAGTGCCGATAAAAAAATATCGAATTTAATCTTGTAAAAAGCAAGAAAAATGCATATGTAACTCTCTGTTGAAATATTTCAAGTTGGCTTTAGCTCGCAATTAATGTTAATTAATGTTAAAAAGACTTAAAGCCCCCAACTTTAATATGTTAATATATTTTTTTTTATAAAAGAAGGATCACCATTTCTCTTCTATTTATATTCTTTGCAAACAATTGATCTCAGTTTATCCGCAATTTTTTTTAAGGAATGAGATGGCTCAACCAGTCATGAGATGCACTAATCGCCATTTCAATACACCAACCGCCATTCCGATACAATGAACCTCAAATTGTCCCTTGAATTATTGAGAGACATAGGTCAACAAGCCATGGAATATGAATTCAGAAGAGGAATAGGCATAGGCATAGACTCGACCGATGGAACGTGAACAATCATGTTAACTATGATACATTTCAATCTCCATCATCCATGACTTCTTCATTCGAGGACTCAACATCGTCGTTGCACCTCCAGTTGCTGCCTTTAGAAGAGCTACCCGACAGGTCCATGAAGGCATATTCGGCATGTTTGACATATTTTGTTAATCGCTAGGCATTTTGGACCAAAGGGCTTCTCCATTGGAAATGAGAAAATTATCTTCTCTACAGTGATGGTGATGGCTAAAATCCATGGGCATGATACGTAAATGATAGTAGTTCAGGTGCGAGGGAGGAAAGCCGAAGTAAACAAAAACTTCTAGTGGTGGTTCACGATGGACCCCTGGTGTTTGTGGGGAGGGGCATAATATCTTCGATAGAGACATTGTGGGGTTATACAAGCAATTTAAAAAAAGTTTATACGCTAGTAAAAGTTTATATAGGCACTTTTCAAAAATACCAGAGCTCTTATTTTTGTCTGAGAAAAGTCAGTCAAACTATCAAGAGTATTTATGTCATTTACATAATTTTTTTGTTGATCAAGGGTTACATTAGCAATTTAGAAAAACATATACGATAGTCAAAAGCTTAATGATTACTTTTTAAAAATATATATATAAATTGAAGGTCTCATTTTTTATCTGGAAAAAGTCAACTAAACTACCAAGTGTATTTCTGCCATTTACAATACTTTCCTGTTAAAAGTTTTCAAATCAACGCCGATCGAGTCTTAGTGGGATCAAGTTATTCAAATCAATGTCGATCGAGAATTATGTGAGAAGTCACATGTGCGTTAATTAAAAAAAAGGTCCTAGAATGACACAAATTGTACATTATTAGTATTATTAACTGCTACGCCTGTTTAAATGAGTATTTGGACCACCTAAAAATTGAACTGCCTAACTCGTGAGCTGTTGTGACCACAAGAAGTAAAAAAAAACAGTAGAAAAATTATGCAAGTATAATTGAGGCTGCTAAAAGAAGTAGAAATGGTGATCAACTTTTCAAACTAACTGTAAAGTAAAACTCAGACGACAGTAACAGTTGAGAGGCTTTCAAACACTTTAACTAAAACTCCATTGATGAAAAGGAGAGGAGCCCAAAAAAAAGTTAGTTGAGACTGAAAACTCACACCCTATATCCCCTTATCTAACCGTCAACTTCTACCCGCCCCACCGTCTTCTCTACCAATTTTTATTTTTTTAATAAAAAAATGTATCTTTATATATATATATATATATATATATATCTTTATATATATATAGAGAGTCCGTCTCTTCAAAAACGGTCTTTCCATAAGTTGTAGAAAGATCAAGGTTTAAAGTGCAAATTAGAAAAAATGAAGATAAAATTTTTGGGTTCCATACATGAATCAGGTTATAATCTTTATAACTACTACACATTGCAATTGCATGATAAATTTTTGATATTGCAACTAAGACCTTTTACCTTTTTATTATTGTAATTAAATCTCGTCTTTTCATAAGCCTATGGAAAGACGGTATTTTCCAAAACTTTGTCATATATATAACTGATACATATGGTGAAAATCGGATGTTATAAGTCAAATTTGTACTCCCTATGTCTCAGTTCAAGCTGCACACTTTTTGGTCAACTTTCTCAAGACACATTTGATCATAAAACCAGTATATAGATACAAATATTATTATTTGAACAAATTTTATAGATACAAATTTTAATCCATGCATGATGTATTTCTAAACATCAAATTTTAATACACCATTATTATACATAAATAAAGTTATCGTTGGTCAAACATGGAATGAGAAAATTGACCAAAAAGTGTGCAGCGTGAAGTGGGACAAAGGGAGTACAATTTTTATTTTTCAGTATTCAGAAAGGAATTTGCCTGAGCGGTCACAAGACCTTAAGAGTACAATAAATGTAACGTTTATTTTAAGCTAAACTTACATATTTCGTGTAATATAATACTAAGAATGATAAAGAAAAGAAACGCGGTTCGGAGGGAATAATAATAAATTAATATTGTTTTGACCAGTCATTCCATATTGAATGATAATGTTCCATTTATTTTTAGGCAAAAGCTTATCTTACGTGAAAAGATTAAATATGCGATCAATGAAAAATTGTATTTGATACATCTTATTACAATCTGCTTTGAAATCTTACATATTTTGTGTAATATAATTAGAACAATATTAAAGAAAAGAATAAGGATATCGGTTTGACCGGACGTTCTATACTAAAATAACTTCATCACGCACTTATTTTATGAGAAAACTTATCTTATATAAAAAGATAAAAATATGCAATTAATGAAAAGGGAAATTTGATAAATCTTATTACAGTCAACTTTGAAATTGAATGTGCATAACTATATTTTCACTTTCATATTATAGTCTATGCATCTTATACTTCCGTGATAGCATTATTTTTCATATTGAATAAAAATATACTCTGAATATTTTGTATGATTCTATTTTCTTTCACTTAATCAAATATTTTCGCAAAAAATTAAATACTGTGTTAATCGGCACAACATTTTTATAATTGATTATCTTCTCAACTCATTTTTAGTAGTTAAAAAAAGAGAATAATTATAAATTACAGATAGCGTGTTTTGAAAGAGTTTTACACCGAGCGTTACGCTGTGAGATACCTCCAAAATCAACGTAGTACTCAATTTCCTTCCTTTTGTTTCTATATCCTTAACTCAAGTAGACCCCCACCACCCTCCCAAAAACACAAATTCACTCACACATCACACTCACGCACGAAAGAGAGTGTCCTAAAAGAACAAAATTAAACCTCCATAATTTCACACACTATTATTCATCCATCATTCCTTCACAACTGCCATGGGAATCGTGGGCATGTCGAATCAAACCAAAGACTTCTTCCCTTCTCCATCTCCCGCCCTTTCCCTCACCCTTGTAATAATCCCACTTTTTTACTCGATTGATTTTATACTCTCTTTTTTCTGATCTCTGTGTTTTTTTATAGGCTGGGATTTTCCGGGGCGGAAACGCGGCGGCGGAGGATGGTGACGAAGGAAGCGGCGGCGGCGGTGGCCGGAGGGAAGAAACGACGGTGGAGATCAGCAGCGAGAACTCGGGCCCGCTCCGGTCGCGGTCGGATGATGATTTGGAAGGGGAATTGGGAGAGCACGATGATGATGGAGAAGATGAAAATGGGAACAGGAAAAAGAAGAGGAAAAAGTATCACAGACATACTGCTGAGCAAATCAGAGAAATGGAAGCGTATGATTTTCTCTTCTTTTTTTCTTTGAGAATTAATTCGATGCATGATCATAAATTAAGGTTAAAAACTGATTTTCCCCCATTGATTGTCGGTGTAATTTTATTAAGTTTGGCAGAAATTCAAGAGTTGCATCACTGTCAAAATTAAGAATGAATTGCTGTCAATTTAATGGTCTGCTAATAATTTACACTCGTTTTTAACCTTAATGTGCAGAGTAATCCATATATCTTGCTTTTGGGAATTACTGTTATAATTAATTAGGGCTTGGGAAGAAGGGTTATATTTTTTGTAATTTTTAAAAAAATGAATTTTGACCCTCGAATGTTATTGCATGTTTGTTCCTTCTAGTATATAAAATGTACCGTGCCTTTTCTTTTTACAGTAAAATTGAATGGGTTTTGACATGCACGTAAAAGAATTGAACATTCTTTTCTATTTAGTTCGATGATAGTACCAATAATCATATGCAGCCATACGTACCCGAAGGTGTGTCGGCATGTTAATTTGTATAGCTGTGTGTATAGTACACCCAATGATAAACGTTTGTGTTGTTTGTATTTTCAAATAAATTAATGTAAACAAAAACACAATAATCGAGTCTGTCATATGTGAAATGTCGTCTTTATATAAGTTTTGGAAATCCCGTCTTCACATAAGTTACGAAGTGAAAAAATGTATATGTTGACAGGTTGTTTAAGGAGTCTCCACATCCAGATGAGAAGCAAAGACAACAGCTTAGTAAACAACTAGGCCTTCATCCTCGTCAAGTCAAATTCTGGTTCCAAAATCGTCGTACCCAAATCAAGGTACAATTCATATGTTATTTCCTTCCAATTTTAGTTGCTACAAGTTTTTTTTAATCGATTCTAAGATATGGAATGAGTAGCCTTGCAAATATATAAGGCCTTTTTCAATGACTAATTATTGGGGATTTGGGAATGACATAGAGTAAGATTAGTTAGTGGTAGTAAATATTGGTTTGAGAAAGTAAAAATGAAGCTGAAAATGAAAATGAAAGTTACTATAGTTCTAACTTGGTCAAATTGTATACAACTGAATTTTGTGGCTAAGCTTAAATCTAGTTGGAAAATAAAAACAAATTTAAAGCTAGCTAGCTGATTATACAATTACACATTCTTAAAATTTTGAAATTGAAAATCGTTTTACTTTTGTCATAAAATTTACTCACTTTCTTCTTTCGTTTTTTTTTATAAAAAAAAAATCTTAAAGATCACTGAATTTGGCTACGTTTAAGAATTTACTGGGAAAATGTCAAAAATCCAATTTTAGAGCAATTTCGAACATTTTCCCATTAGATTCTCAAAGAAGTCAATTTTTTCCCAACAGGCTAGATTGATGGAAGCCAACATTGGATCTTCTAAAACTGAAAAGAACAGAAAGCAAAATAATTAAAGCATTGTCGAAATGAGGAACCAAAACCTTATTATTACGTATATCTTTTATTCATACAGTTTTATATTCTGGATACGAATTGACAAAATTAAGGTTGGGTTAAATATTGTGCATTATTACAGGCAATACAAGAGCGCCATGAAAATACATTGCTGAAAACGGAGTTAGAAAAGCTTCGTGATGAGAACAAAGCGCTGAGAGAAACCATTCAAAGAGCTTCTTGTTCCAACAGTGGATTTGCAACCTCCTCTAGTTCCGGCAAAGATGGAGAACACTTGCGCATCGAAAATGCTCTACTAAAATCCGAGGTACATCAAATCATTCGACTAAATTAATAGCGTTACTGTTTCCAGTATCAGAAACACGACTCTTATTTTTAAAATGCAGGTCGAGAAACTCAGGATGGCGATCGGGAAGTACATGCCACCCGGAGTATCCCCGCCACGGAACACCCCGTGCTCTTCCTCAACCGGGAGAGAGTTAGAGAGCCGAAGCTGTTTGGAGTTCTATAGCGGGATATTCAGCCTAGATAAATCACGCACAATGGAAATAGTCAATCAAGCATTGGAAGAACTCAAGATCATGGCCACTTCAAAAGAGCCCTTGTGGTTCCGAAGCCTAGAAACCGGCCGCGAAATCCTCAACTACGACGAATACCAAAACCACTTCCCCCTCGACAACCCTAGCAACCCGAGGCCAAAGCGCTCCATCGAGGCCTCCAGGGAGACGGGGGTGGTCTTCATCGACCTCCCCCGCCTCGTGCACTGTTTTCTCGACGTGGTATGGGTTCGAATCTCACCAGACTCTGGTGGATCACATGCACAATTACTACCACGTAACATTAAGTGCGTGACATTATTTTCTTTGCAATTTTGAAGAATCAATGGAGAGAGATGTTTGCGGGTATGGTGTCAAAGGCGGCAACAGTGGATGCAATATGCATGGGCGAAGGTGCGAACAAAGATGGTGCGGTTCAGCTGGTGAGTTGCTTTCTTTCCATAATTGTGCGATTTCTTTTGGACTTCGTCGTGTGGGATTATGATTGCGTTTAGGACTTTGGTTAGGACAAAAAAATAAGGTTGTTTAGTCACATCGTTTATTAATTCATGTAATGATTATGGGACCATGAAATAACTACACCGAAATTTAACCAACTTTGATAATCTATTCAATACTCATTGACTTTGGCCAGTTCATGTCCTCCACAACTTCATTACTAGTTATTTTTACTAGTAATACATAAGAAGAATTACACAAAATTTTGTTACAGATGAAAGAATCTTCAGATTACAATCCTTGTTTTATCTCTGGCAAATGCAGATGTTTGCAGAGCTGCAGATGCTCACTCCAATGGTGCCCACTCGAGAAGTCTACTTCGTGCGCTATTCCAAACGCCTGAGCCCCGATCAGTGGGCTATCGTGGATGTCTCCATCGACAGAGTGGAAGATAGCATCGATGCATCTTTGACAAAGTGCAGAAAGCGCGCTTCTGGCTGCATTATCGAAGATCAGTCCAATGGCCATTGCAAGGTACTGGTAAAGCGACTCGCACGATTTAAATAGAAGTTAACGTTGTCAAATTTTGACCATAAAATAGATCTGATCAAAATTAATGGCTGAATTCTCAGGTGACATGGGTAGAGCATATTGAATCACAGAAAGCCGCGGTCCACTCCTTGTTTCGCGCTTTTGTAAACAGTGGCGTGGCATTTGGGGCAAGCCACTGGATGGCGACAATGCAGCTGCATTGCGAGCGCCTCGTGTTCTTCATGGCAACAAATGTTCCGACAAAGGACTCAAGCGGTACTACAAAGTTTACAAAAGCTAATAACATCTACTGATTCTATCATGGGATTTCAATACTGATATCATCTTTACCTTACCTAGGAGTTGCAACGCTTGCCGGGAGAAAAAGCATCCTGCAATTGGCTCACAGAATGACAGTTAGCTTCTGTCGCGCGCTAGGAGCCTCGAGCTACAACACGTGGACCAAAGTCAGCAGCAAATGTGGAGATGACATTAGGGTAACTTCCAGGAAAAATCTGAATGAACCAGGAGAACCTCCGGGCGTGATCATATGCGCAGTTTCATCCCTCTGGCTACCGGTATCTCACCATATCCTGTTCGATTTCCTGAGAGATGAAACACGACGAAATGAGGTATACATTTCAAAACCTAAATGTTGTTATCAGTTATCACTAATTACACTACTGAATACTGATCTTTCACATGTTTCAGTGGGATTTCATGTTCAATGGAGGTCCAGTCCAATCCATAGTAAACCTCGCGAAAGGGAAGAATCGCGGGAATGCAGTCGCCATTCAGGTAAGCCACTTGACCTAATCAGAAGAAAACATCCATCCTGATTTTGTACAATAAGACACAATTTTCACTCATGTTTCAGACAATGACAACAAAAGACAACAGCATGTGGCTGCTACAAGACACGAGCACGAATTCGCACGAGTCCATGGTGGTCTACGCGCCAGTGGACATCAATGGCATGCAATCAGTCATGACAGGCTGCGACAGCAGCAACATCGCTCTTCTCGCGTCAGGTTTCTCCATTGTTCCTGATGGGGTCGAGTCAAGGCCTCTGGTTATCACATCAAAGCCGGAGGAGAAGATCACAGAAGCCGGATCTCTGCTAACTATCGCGTTCCAGATCCTAACGAGTAGCTCCCAGACAGCGAAATTCTCTCCTGAATCAGTAGAATCTGTTAACTCCCTTATATCATGCACATTACAGAAGATCAAAGCTAGTCTCAACTGTGAAGATTAAAGGGATGTTTTAGTTTTATAGCCCCTTGTATCAGGACTTATGTACCAGAGTTCAAGGTATTACCTTAAAATCATCAAGAACCAGAAACTTCAAGCTCTAACATGTTTCTTGCCAAATCAAAATATGAATTCACATCTCTTGATTCTCAATCAAACCTAAACAAACTGGATTGCAACTAAACCAGAAGGCTGTTTATTTTCATCGAGTCCTTCACCACCAACCCATTAGATTGTTATGGAAAATTATCAATACAGTGCAATAGATTGATATATTGGTGATATCATGTGAAAATTAAATATGCTACTGTTAAAACATCTATTAAAAGTTGACTAAATTCAATTTTCCCATATCAATTCGGGTCTCACTCAACATATCGTCCAAAAATTGACGATATTCAACTTTCACACTCTATTTTGCCAACACAATGTAAGTAGCAAAACACATTGACAAAACTAGGAGGTGGCGAGAGTCCAATGACGCCACCTCAAAGATTTGGTGGCGCGAATATTAGTCCCAATGTGCCACCAAATTCCCAACCTTTTGCCCCTAATGTTCAGTAAAAGAAATGGCATTGTAATTGAACCTTCGCTAAGAGATATTGTCCTAGTTCAGCCATTGATGGAACATTGTCTATGAAAAAAAGTCGAAAAATTTGAACGATCTTTCTAGAACAATTAATTTCCTCATCCAATGCTTCAATCCTAACTAAGTGTTGGGGTCTATTAATGTCTATGTTAGTGAAATAATATTTATGGGGTAGTAATTGTATCTTTGTATTCATGCTCTGGGTATCTTATATACTTGTACAAAAGATTTATGATAGACTAGAAAAGAAATTCTAATCTAATCACAATTACAATTACAAGTAATATTACTATTCCTTAATACTCCTCCTCAAGTTGGAGCATGGGGGATCTAAAATGCCCAACTTGTCAAGCAAAGAATGAAACTGATTTCGCCCAAGAGCCTTCGTAAACAAATCCGTAGGTTGGTCAGTCGTGCGAATATGATGAGTAGCAATAGTACCAGACTGTACAAGATCACAGACAAAATGACAGTCAACCTCAATATGCTTCGTACGTTCATGGAATACCAGGTTAGCCGCAATGTGGAGAGCAGACTGACTATCACAAAACAGTCGCATAGGAGCAGATTGCACAACACCCAAGTCATTCAGCAAAGACTTAAGCCACAACAATTCACAGCATGCAACGGCCATAGCACGATACTCCGCTTCCGCAGAAGAACGAGAAACTGTAGGTTGTTTCTTGGTCTTCCATGAAATCGGAGAATCACCAATGGTCACAAAATATCCAGATAATGATCTGTGCGTGATAGGGCAGACAACCCAATCAGAATCACAATAAGTGGTCAACTGTAATGAACTACATGAAGAGAGAAACCAACCTTGACCAGGATGACTCTTCAGGTAGTGAAGAACACGTATCGCAACTTGCCAGTGAGGAACACAAGGAACTTCATAAATTGAGCAAGCGTATGAACAAAATAACTAAACTCAGGACGTGTGATAGTTAGGTAAATGTGGCGACCCACCAATCACTGGTACTGTTCAGGGTTATCATAAAGAGGTCACTTAACCTTCGCAATATCATGTTGTTGCTCCATAGGAAAGTCAATCGGTTTAGAAGCCGACAAACTGGTGTCAGATAAAATATCCATGACATATTTCCTTTGTGAAAGAAACATCCCATCTGGTTTTCTAGCAATCTCTATACCCAAGAAATACTTAAGTGTACTAAGGTCCTTTTCATAAAAACAAGTACTCAGGTATTTTTTAAATTCAGAGATGAGCGACGAAGAACTAACAGCAATGACCAAATCATCCATATAGACAAGGACATGCAAGGAAAATGAGCCACGGGTAAAAGAAAATAAAGAGTAATCTGCCTTACTCTGAACAAAACCAAATGCACGTAAAGTCTGAGCCAACTTTGTAAACCAATTGTGAGGAGCCTGGAGGAGTCCATAAAGAGATTTCTGAAGCTGACAGACCTGACCAGGAGGAGCAGGATAGCCCGGTGGAGGTCGCATGTACACCTCCTCATGTAAATCACCATGAAGGAAAGCATTATGCACATCCAT
>JAUOBV010000010.1:9845572-9855651 GCA_032360425.1 Rubia occidens
GGGTTGACTGTGCATTGTGGGTTGGGGGGGGGGTGTTAGCTGAATTAGGTAGCAGAAATTACCTTCTAATCCATTCACTCCCCTAATAGTGCATGAACATGTAAGGTTTTACTTGAAATTCACCAAGGAATATATGCAAAACACATGCCCACATAGAGGAAAATTGTTTGCACTTTGGCAGCCGGTGAACTCTGTCTTTGGTTTTATTGATAATGTTTTGTCATGAATTTTTGTAGGAATGCATGAAAGGCTCTTTTTCCAAGGCCCGCGTTCTTTACGCTCCCATTGAAGAAATTGGTGGCGAAGAAAGACTATCATGTGCCTGTCGTATCCATATGTGTTTTTCTATTGTTCTCAGCATCTTTCTGAAGTATCTGTGCTCGCATGTTTATTTCTGGATACTACCATGTGGCGTGTTTGGTTTTTCTTAGCTTGGTTAGAGGTGATTATTGATGCATTTGTTGAGGCTGGCCTTGTTCTTGAGAGAGATGCAAAACATAAGTTGAAGGTACTGCTCCAACAATTTATTATCTGTGGTATTTGCTCTTGTAATTGATTACATGTTCATTTCTGTTTTTTATGACTTTGAGTACAACTCTGTTGAGGAGTAGTGTGTTCCCAGTGCATGTCATTTGCCTTATTTTTTTGGCAACTATGATGACCTCTGTAATGAGAATTTCCCATCAGGGGCTAGACTTCATCTTTTCTAGTGAACAAAAAAGATGAAGTTTTTTTCCCCTGTGATTGCTTTAGTGGATTTATAGCTCTAACTTCTAAGAGTTGCCATCCTTCTTTTATTCAAAGTAGTATTCCTGCAAGAAATCAGGCTACATATTCTTGAATGTTCATCAGCTGAACCACCTCCTTTATTTTGTTCCCATGGAGTGGGTTTGGAAAATCCATATTTATCATGTCTTCTTATAATCTGAGATGTATAAATAGATCCATCCTTGGTTCTTAATCATTACTTTAATTTTAGGATTTTGCTTTTCCTTTCTGCTTCTATTTTGTCCCTTCCAGTGGCGGAACTAGAAGGAAATTTGAGGAGGGGCGGGGCTGGGCGGTATATTACCCCTTGCCCCCCCAGTTCCGCTGCTGGTCCCTTCATTTCACTAACCCTGTCCACTTGATTGCAGTTTCACGCGACTGTGATGAACGTTCGACACCGAAAAAGGTGCTGTCATTCATCCCTAGTTTCATTAAATCACCAGTTTATATATTTGTGTTTGTAGGTTTTTCTTGAAAGAGTACATTTATATTCAACCATGTTACCCCTATTGAATCCTACCATGTTAAATTCAGTGGCAGATATCACTGGAAAAGATATAATGATTCCTTTGATGCGAGACCCATTGTCGATCAGTATGGATCGGAAAATTGGGGAGAATATCTGATCCGGGAAGCCCATCTATCAGAAAGGTTTGCATTTGATGAAAATGGGTACTACCACTGCTGTGCTTCTATTCAATTCCCCAAAAGCTTGTAATAGATTGACTATTGAATCATCTTTATCTGTAAGACGTCATGAATGTTCCTGTTGTCTGGCTACGATTTCCTTTGTGCTTGTATATGCTTTCCTATGAAAATGGATTGGGAAAAGATATGTATCAGTATCACCAAATTTGATGCATTTCATCCTTATGCAGAAATTATTTCAGTTTTTAGATGCAGCATTTGATAAGGAATTCATTGCTTTAGTTTCCGTCACTCTTTTATGGAATTATTGGTCAGGTATTTAATCAGAAATCTGGATTACTTGGCGAAAAATGCTTTTATTTGAATCAGATTCAGCATTTTCAGATTATAATTGTTTTGGGTTCTTGGATTGCTTCTATTTACCTTCAGGATAAGTGGAAGAATTTTCTACAGTCAGCTCATACTCTTTTCATCCACTGAAGAGGTATGCCAACCAACTACAGTATCTTAGAGTTGGAGAATTAGATCCATTTTGCTTGACATTTTATTTCAGTGGCTCTTGTTTTCTTCAATAAATAGGAGATAGACTTGTCGGTGTTATGAAACCTCCAAGTATATTATTAGTCTTGCTATCAGAAGGAATTTGGAGTCTTGTCATAAATCAGCCAATCTTCGAGTGGAGATCCCTGTGACACTGATATAGTTTGATAACAACTTTTTTAATGTCTGAGTTTGTTGAAATGTCCTTACCATGGTTATTATGACATATTCTTCTAATAGTACGCCGATTCCTTTCTGGGGGTCTGTAATTAAACCTTTGAAAGATGGAAATCGAGAAAGAGTAGCGAATTAGTTTCCTTTTTCTGGTTGAAAGTCTAGAGACAAACATAGTGCAATCTTGATTCAAACAGCAGTTTCCTTTTCCGTTAGGATTTGGCCCTTAAGTTACCAAAGTACAAGTTTGCTCAGGATGAAAGGAAACTATTGGATTGCTAGAAATGAGATTGTCAACTAATAAATCATGTCTAGTCATCCATTACATATGAAGGTGACAGTTTTCTGCCTCAGAATGAGGTTGTTGGGAACCCATCAGTGAAGCAGTGACAGCACAGGGTGCATCTAGACTTCTGATACTTTGATGCCTTTGGTGGCTACAGCTTTTATTGCTCTCTTTTTTTTTTTGGAAAAATAAAAAATTCAGACACAAATGAGAGACTTTTATTGCTTCCTCCTACTCCCAGGCACTTCAATTCCGTAAGTTCCAGAAATTTATGTGCTTTGGTAGTTTTGGATGGTAACCATCATTTAATGTGTGGTTACATTTGTTATTTTCAACTTGGTAGCTGACAAAATTATAACTCAATATTTAAGATCATGGGTCATCTTTACATAGTACCAATTGATTTTATGATAGAAGCGCGTGACTTTAGAATAGTATCAGAGGGCTTACCGTTCCCACTTTAGTATAGTATCCGAGGGCTTACCGTTCCCACTGTTTGGCTCGTGACCCATTTCTGTAATAATATAGTGTGCAGGCATGTGGTGTTTGTGTTTGGTCGAGTCTTGCTCAGTTGGTTAAGCCTCTCTATATTCAAAGTTAATAGATATGTAGACGGTTTCTGGAAACATGCTATCTGTCTCAACATCGATTTGTCATCTTGATAGTATTTAGTTATTTACGTTGTTGCTGGGTTGGCTAGTTCTATAGTTGTTCTTATGAAGTTTAAGTCTTAAGCAGTTCTCCCGTTTCACTTAAAGAGTCGTGTTTCAAACACTGGGATGGAAGAATACAATGAAACAGAACAAAACCCTGCATTATAATTTACACAAGTCTGTAAATCTTCATCTGTGTAATATCTGACTGTTCATGGACTATATGAACTAGAAATTTAAGTACAGAATACTAAGAATGGTGATATATTCATTCAGATAACATGAGACAGATTATACATTGGCGAAACTGCTAGATTCCTACAGAAAACTAAATACCTGTGAAAACTGTTGGAGAAACTCTTACAGGTGATTGCTGTAATCTAGGTCAGACTGCTAAGTAATGGGAAACCGGCTATTCGATATGGGCTGCCTGCATTTTCCTCTCCACCCATGAGGGTGACAATACAGGACTCATTTGACACTCTCTTTCTGTCGGATGCTGTTTCGGGTCTAGTTTCTCTGAGTTTACTATCTCTGCAGGATATACCTTAACTCTCCAAACCTTAAAAGTTTGGTCCAAACTGGCACTGTAAACCAGGAGACCTATTATCACATCTGCTGTTTCCAGTGAAGCAGCTAGGCATTTCACCGGCCCCTGGTGGCCGTCGATCACGGCAAGGCACGAGTGGAAGGTGCTCCCTTCCTCCCGCCTCCATACCCGTATCGTGGCATCCTCAGAGCCACTTAAGATCAGGTCTCCGATGGAGACTAAGCACAGAACTGAGAAATGGTGCCCCTGTAGAAATCCTCTATGGTTAAACCTTCCGGACATCTTCTCCTTCTGCCAGTTGTTTATGAGCCCGTCCGCTGATCCTGAGTAGAGGAAGCAGCCGCTGGGTGACACGCTCAGTGCGAGCGTGTTAACCGGCGATGGCTGAAACTTGAGAGTCATGGTTAGGATGTGAGCGCTTTCGCGGTAAACCCTTCTCCAGATCTTCACTGTGCCATCTGATGAACCCGTGAAGACACATCCGTCTTCCGGGTTGATGACAATGGCATTGATATGGCCTTCGTGAGCCACGAATGAATCGATGCATTGCTTCTCCTTGATCTTCCAGACCTTAACTGTCTTGTCCCAAGAACCTGTGTACAACAGGTTCTCCATGTAGTTGTAAGCGATGCACGATATCGTGTCCTTATGTCCGTTCATCTTCCCATAGGTTAGGAAAGATTTTCTAGGCAAGGTGGTGATCTTCGCCGGCTGGAAACACTCCGTCGGAGGAACATCCCACACTCGGATCTTATAGTCGCCGTGAGCAGTGAACAGAAGCTTCCCGTGAGCTAAGATCGCGCGGATCCCGCCTGCATTAGCCTTAATGTACCCCATTTCCACGCAGTCCGGCAGCTTCCATGCGTGGATTCTTCTGCTATCTGATGCAGTGAACACAAAGTGCTTGGATGATGCTATGGAGAAGATCTTCCCCTCGCTGCGATGCAGCGACGCGATGCAATGGTAGAGAAGCGACGACGTTGGTGGTGGCGCTTGCATCGGGGACCTCACCCACGGAGTCTCGGGGCTCATCGGCCACAGCGGGAACGGCGCTGCAGATGCGCAGGAGGTTCTCGGGGAGCCGATGTGATGCGCGTCGGCAACGGCGGAGTCTTGGCTGTTGCCGAAGGAGAGTCTTCTTCTTGGTAAGTTTATGTTCTTCTTCTCCTCATCGACAAAGCTCCACAGAGTTCTTTCATCAGTAAACTCCATTTCTGGCAACGTGGGAAGGTCTGAATTGGGTAGAGAATGGCTGGTGTGTTGAAATGAGTAGATATGAACAAATAGCTAGAGTTTGTCTCTCTGTTTCTTATTGGTTTTAGTTACTGTGAGATCTCCAGGCATCACTGCAGTAAAATTTTGGAGGTTGGTAAATGTTTTTGAAAAAAACTCTCATGAGTTTTGGCCTGTAGAGGCAGTTTTTGCATGTAAAGGTATTCACTCTTTATTTAAAATTGTAATGGTGTGATCCTTGACCTAGTGCGTTAAACTCATTGAATGGAAATTTCTAACTTTGTGGTCCTTTTGCGGGCAATTAATTGTCTTTAAGATACATGAAATTTCAATTTACATGCTTTAAATAAACATAAAAAGGCAAACAATTTCGTTGAAAAGGGCATCAAAAGGCTAACAATTTTATAAAAGCACCAAAGAAGAGAAAAAAAAGAGCGATCATATCATCATCACTAACACATCGAATCTCGTCAAAACTCTGAAGCGTGTCTGGAAAAAAAAAGTTATATTAGAATGGGTGATATCACAGGAAATTCTCGTGTTCTACTCGAGGACTAAAAGTTTGATGCACAAAAAAATTAATACTTGAAAATAAACAAGAGCAACATGTTATCAATTTTTTTTAAAGTTTTTCTTAGCCCGGCAAAACAAGGAAAAAAAACTTTCAAATCATAGCTAGTGTTTTCCTCTATAATCTACGGTGATTTGTATCTTATATTAATCTATGAAAGTACAAACAAAAAATTAAATAATTGGTCCATGTAGTCCATCCCCCCCGGTCTGGCCGAATTTCGTCCCCACAGAAGAGGAGGTTAGTTGTTTTGTGGCCGCATATGACAGAAGTTGGTGCATATATACAATTATTATTCGCTTTGTCCCAACCAAAATTGCATTAAAAAAAATTTAGTTAAAATTGTCGAATTTTAACCACATATTTGAATATATATATATATACATATATATATATATATATATATATGAGAGTGGTTCAGTACACACCTTTATTTGTACATCTATTTTAACACCAAATCTCAACCATCCATCTAACTTTATCTCACTCATTCATTAAATCTATTTTTAGTAAATTAATCTCAACCATGAGATTATGTTAGATAGATGGTTGAAATTTAGTGTTAAAATAGGTGTACAAATAAGGGTGTTAATATAACCCTTCCCTTCCCTTAGATAAGATTAGGATATCATGGTGTAAGTTAAATTTAATTATGCACTAAACGCATCTGAGTCGAATAAAAAATCATGTTTTTTTTTCACCTGGTTTGAACTAAATTGAACTATAATTAATTGAATAATAGTAATTATTAAAAAACATATAAAGCTAAATTTTATTGGAGGAGATCTCCAGATAGGCGACATATCCTTAACCTATGGACTGTTCACTGTATTTTTCACTTATACACTGCATTTGTTAAATTACATAGTTCTAAATTCAATAATTCTAAAAAATTTAAGAGTTCGTCTCTCGAAAGACGGTTTTTCATAAGTCATGGAAAAACCAAGGTTTAAAGTGTAAATTAGAAGAAATCAAGATAAAATTTTTGGGTTGCATGAATCGTGTTATAAATTTTATAACTACTACATGTTTCATAATAAAACTTTAATATTGCAACTAAGACTTTTTACCTTTTATTATTCTAATTAAACCCCATCTTTCCATAACCTTATGGAAAGACGATCTTTCCCAAGACTTTGTCAAATATGCGACACAAAAATGTAAGAAACAAATAAATGGATTTATTTAATGTGCATCCCATAAATGGCTGTAACCAATCTGCCTTGGTCTTAGCCATCCATTTTTATTTTGAATTTTTCCTTTTCTGAGAGTTGAAAACTTGAAACTGATCTTAGCCACTTGATTGAGTTGATTCTAGTATGATTCTCGTTTCTTTTTCCTCTTATTTTCCCTTTTCGATTGGATTCTTTTTCTACTTTTTCCACACTTCCAAAAAAAGGCAAGATACGTCATTACCTCCGTGTGTAATACGGAGTAGCTGTTACGAGCTTTGAGCAATAACGTAATCCTTTTTGCTTTGAATCTAGGACCCGTTTTCCGAAAATTATTTGTTGTGAAATAAATTGAATTAAAATTAAATATTTAATAGTATTGATGTTGTGATCTGAACCAAACCCTCTTTCGATATTTACAATCTGCAGGGAAAAACAAATTCAGAAGTGTTTCACGGAGAAACTCTTGGATGCCAAAGTCGGTCTTGCCCTCTAAGCCAATCCAATGAACAGTGAAAATAGAGGATGAGCGTAAAATAGATGACATGCATTTATATTTATACAATCTAAACCATAATAATCATTATCCATGACCTAATCCATTTTCATATCTAGTAAGGAGACTAATGATGACTCATCGCCACGTGGGTCCCACTAGACTATTTTGGGTCTTGAGTTTTCGCTAGAGGTTTGGGCTTGGTAGCCTACTTGAAATTGGCCTAATGTATCATCAAGTGTAATAAAAAACAAAAATAATAAATTAATATTATTAAGGTTCAAAAGTGTTCAAAAGGTCGTGACTCAACGGTTCAACAAGTTGAGGAAAGTTAGGAACGTTATTACCCCCAGTAAGTTAAAAGTACTGGTCGAACTTGGAGCTTGTGACGTAGAATAGCAACTCGATCTTTGCTAAGGGTTTAAGTAAAGATTCAGTCAACTGATCCACTGAAGAAACATGAGCAATTTTTAGAGCTCCATTTTCCACTTGTTTCCTAATGAAGTGAAAGTCTAGACCAATATGCTTGGACCTTGTACCAAGAACTGGATTTTTGTTAATGAAGATGGCTCCCACATTGATAGGGCCGTAAAAAAAGGAAAATCGAACCGGAATTTATTTCGGTTAACTGGTTAATTGGTTAATTGGTTAATCGATTAATACCAATAACACTTATCCATTTATGTTGATTAATCGGTTCATTTATCTATTATTTGGTAATCGGTCTTATCGAATAATCGGTAAGAGATTTTACAGCATATTAATTAATTAAATTCAACCCAAAAATTAATTAATTAAACTTCGGGCCTTGATCACGAACCCAATAAGAAAATTTTAAATTTCTAACGCAAATTAACTTATTCTTTAAACTCTATACTGCTAACCCATGTGTCTTTGAATGATAATTATGCACAAAGCAAATAATTATGCAAACAAGAGTCGATGTAGCTAATAATTGTGCCCAACCTTAGTAATTATCGACAACAACTCACGGTACAATTTTAACATTATTTCAAAAAATTATTCAGCTCCTATGCAACATCCTAGATTTCTTACCTTTTATCCTAAGTTTTGCGGCTCTAATTGCTAATCAATATTAATATGGATTTAAAATTTAAATTTTGAATAAATGATATATGGTAACCGATAATAACCGACACATTATCTGAAATCGATACTAGTCGGTTATTCGCTTCCTTATAAAACTCTATAAACCGGTTGAAGCCAGAATTGATTAACCGCCTAACCGACCGGTCGAACACCCTTACACGTTGTCACATTGTATGAGAGGAGCACGAATTGGCACATGAAGATCACTGAGTAGCCATTTAAGCCAAGGTAACTCAGCAGCTGTGTACGCTAAAGAGCGACGAACTTAGGAATTGGCTCAACGGCGAGAGTGCCATCAGCATAAGTTACAGACTCGGTCTCCATAGGTGGATTCAGAGCATGTGTATGTGCCTCGAGATCGAACGTATCAAGCGGCTCTTCAGCAAGATCCAACAGATTTTGATAGCGTTCCTAACTTTCCTCATTCAATTCAGTATGAATAAGACTGACTTAGCCATGACTTGTATGGTGCTAGTAATGTTCTCAGCAGTATGAGATGCACATGGCATTCTGTTGTATCCTTCTACTATAAATTGAAGGTGCTGCCATTTATATTCACATTCTTTGTTTTTTATGGTACCAGAGCAAGACTATTTGTTTCCCTCCTCGTGCATTTCTTTCTTTCTTTTTCCGCCACACCCATGGCTGGAACTGAATGAGGAAAGTTAGGACCGCTATTACAATTGAGTGCTGAGGCATGAATGAATTTTATGAGTCGGAGTATAAAATTCAATGAGTTGGAGGTGAATTTTAATACTATACCCATCATAAGTCACAAGGTGGACGTGGACATGTATATATTAGATGTATATAGATATGAATCGATCACAATCCACAACCACCCACATCTCAATGTCGTCCTATTTTATGGAGTATGAGATTTCTTTTGAAATTGTAGAAAAGAATATTTTGATTTTTCTTCAAAAAAAGGTTTTATACTTCAAGATATATATATTTTATTAGTTTTCTAAATGTTTAAATCGTTTAACCTGTAAGTAACTAAATTCAGCCATTGCTCTAAAAACAATTTAAATAAAAATATCTTTTTATTATATTTTTTTTAAATTCTAAAATAAACCAAATCATCCGTAATAGATTAAAATAAATACACATTCAAATACACATCATTACTTATTTTAAATTTTAAATAAATTATTTAAATTTAATAAAACATTACAACATTTAAAATTAAATTTTCATTCCTGAGATTTTCTCTAAATTCAAAATAGGATATCACAAAGCTCATAGCAGCAGAACATGAAATAAGCTCAAATGCTAGATTAATCTGATCCCACTGCTTTGTTTTTTTGTTTTTTTTAAACAAATAGTCTGACTCCTTCTCATTAATACATAGAAATGAGTTACATTTGTGGTTGATTATATGTACAATCACCAGTGTTCATCTATCTACTTTTAGATGATAAATTAGTAATATGTTAGTCTATTCTATTACACTTGATGAGTTGATAAACTGTAGAACATCATAACTAAAATGATAAAAACCTATCTATTACAAGGTGGGATAAAATCCCACATGACTGGCTCACTAAGAGTGAGTGGGGTGAACCTCCTCTCTTAAACTCCACATCGACATGGTGAATCGGAACTTGCTCCACGCCAACTTGGCGTATAGAGACTTAAATACCATCATTTATTAGGGAGGTAGAACCCGAGTCGCGTCTAGTCAGTCGAACACAACACCCTGATTACCTTGGTGGCTAACTACACTACCAGTGAAATGAAATCGGGGTAAAAAAACACCAGATTTGGGAGACCGGAGACAACCCAGCCCAACCCAACCCAACCCAACCCAACCCTATTTGGAGGGATCTGACTAGCGATTTATTGTCGTACTCAACGACGTTTTCGCCGGTCACC
>JAUOBV010000010.1:9865126-9886282 GCA_032360425.1 Rubia occidens
CAAGTAGTTTTTTAAAAGTAACTTTTTTTTTATCGTTGTTATACGTAGTTGAACATATTAACGATTAGACAAGCTTCTCGATGAGTGTGCTCATGATTGCATTACAATTTGAGCTGGGACAGAGGGAGTAATCATTATTGTTGTCTCTGCTACATTAACCAGAGTACTCTCCCCAGTTCCAGTAGTAGTAACTGAGAAAGGGAGAGAGAATACAATCTTAATCTTGTTCTTTTGGTTGATGAGAGAGAGAGAACTAGAGCTAGAACTAGAGCTAGAACTAGAGCTAGGAATTAAATAAGGATGTACCTCATTTATTATTATTTTCCCTTTTTTTTTTGTTCAGGGGCATATCTGTCATTCTATTATGTTTGGATAAGTTACTGAGTCAGATTAAATTGTCAACTTCAAAAATAGTCGGTCGTAAAACGTTATTTTGGAATAGGTATTAATGATATTAAATTTGTCAGTGGTGGAGTTATGATAACGCCATCACAGTTGTCATGTGAGTTTGAATTGAATTGTTGTGAAACCGATATTCAAACGTTACTGACAATTGTGAGAGCGTTATGGTAAGTCGAGTTATTTTGTCTGATTTGAGATAATAACTTTTAAATTGTGATTTTTGAATAAGTAATAATTTTAGTGAATTTTGTTGGTGGTGATGTTGCAATAACACTCTCACAGTTGTCATGTGAGTTTAAATGGAGAATTTCTTGACAATTGGGAGGATGTTACAAGAAGTCGCTCAATCAGACTAATTTGTCTGTTTTGAGATAATAATTCTTAAATTGCGATTATGGAATAAGTGATAGTGATAGTGAATTTGTTGGTGGTGTTGGTACGATCACGTTCTCACAATTGTTAGGTTAGTTTAAATGAAATTGTTTTAAATTGATATTTAAACTTTACTGAGGCCATGTGCAGTGGTGGAGATCGCTAGTGGTCTCTTACCAATTAAATATATTATTTTTTCAATCTCTCTCTTCCACCTAACTCTAAGAGACCACCCCTTTTTCCCTCCATAGTGGTAAGAGACCACTCTGCACTATTCATGAAGCCCACTTGATTTTCTCTATCATACTCATTAAATTTGTTACTAATATTTAATCTAAATGTATTTAGGAATCCAAAATAAGTTGAATGTTAAATTTAAGAATACATCATAATATATAAAATGAATTTCATTTTTCGGAAATGAAAAATGAAAAAATAATAAATGAAAAGGTTAAAAATAAACGAAAAATGAAAGGAAAAGTAAAAAATACATTTTAAATGAAAAATGAAGTGGCCAAAAATTTGAATGACATTAACAAAAAAAAATTGAACGACAGTTTAAATGAAAAATGACATTTACAAAAATCAAAATTTGAATGACATTAACAAAATTTGAATGACATTAACAAAATTTGAATGACATTAACAAAAATGACATTAAAAATATGGGCTGGATGATTTTTTTTTTAAAAAAAGGGCTGCACATGTAGCGGATTCGCAAATGGCTGCGTTTGTCACTTCCGCCTGCCATCCGTGGGCTTCTAACCAGTCTCTTAGCAAGAGACTTTTAAGTGGTCTTTTGTTAAGAGACCACTTAAGAGACCTCAATTGTGGACATTTTCGGTCTCTTAAGTGATCTCTTAAAATTAAGAGACCACCACTGCACATGCCCTACTATTGGGGATATGCCACCTGTGACCATTGCATCAGTCTTTCGATCGATATGTTTTTCGACATTAACATCATTAACTATCGCACCGTCATTCGTTAGACAGAAATTGTCACCCGTGTAAAAATTCAAGGTGCTGCACCGTGCTGGTGATGAAATTGTCATCCATGTACAAATTCAAGGTGTGGTGTTTTTCGATCGATATGCTAATGTCAATTATAGAACTAATAATAATAAAAACTATTTTCGCTATTTCTTCCCACTAATTCAACGTCATAAATGTTGCAAACCGGGAAGAATCAGTGAGCATGAATATTAAAGCATTACTCCCTCTCATTCACTATATTTAAGCACATTTATTATTTTTGTATATTTTACTAAAATTGTCACATTTACTTTTATGATAAAAAGTACATTATTTTCAACAACTTACTGAACTTTTTAGTGTTCTCATTCAATTCTCTGCACACATTTCAACTTGGAAAAAAACACCTAAATCTATGGTGCCAAACATAATGAAACAGAGAGAGTATATCCACTTTATCAAAACAGAGTCTTAGGAAAAATTATTTTTCCATAGACATATGGAAAGATGAGGTTGAATTATAATTACTCTCTCTGTTTCTCCAATTGTGGCACACTTACGTTATTGAGATGTTTTTTAATGGCACGCTTTCTATTTTTAGTAAGATTCCTTAAATCTCATTCACTCATTCTACTTTTTTACTTCCTACATTCAATTTCATCCGCTCATTCTTCACCTAAATTCAAGAGTCTAAATCTAGTGTGTCACGCTTAGTGAAATGGAGGGAGTATAAAAGGTAAAATGTTTTAATTCTAATATTAAAAATTTATTATGCAAAATTCAATAATTATAAATTTATCTCCCAATTAATCTTAATCTTTCCTACCATTTTTTAAGAGACGACTCCTTCATCAATTGGTTGCAATTGAATTAAATAGAAAATCAAAAATAAAAGTGAAGCGTACCCAAAGGGTTTTAGCAAAAAAAAAGAGCTGAAGCCTTAAACCCCAAAATCCTATCCCCAGTATTTATACCAACATTCAAACAATGCCCCAAATTTCAAACCTTCGCCTCCTTCTCTCCTCAGCAAACCACCGCTCCGCCACCGCCGCCGTCGCCGCCGTCGCCGCCTCCAACGTCTCCTCATTTTTCTACCGCCCGGGATTCTCCCCTATCCACTTCCGGCCCATCTTCACCGCCCTCGGTTCCTATCCCAAGAAATACAGCAAGAGCAGTGGGCCCAGTTCCCGCCCTTTCAATCTCCGACGGAGGAACATCAGTACTGATATTGAGAAGGAGAAAAGTGGGTCGCTAATGGATTCCGATCAGGGCCCACCTGCCGGGTTTAATCGGAAAAGGGCGGAGGGGAGGGATAAGAATGACTCGTCCAAGAGGAATCTGCAGCATAAAATGAGGAAGCTCGATCCTATCAATACTATTTGCTATGTTCAGGTAATGTTCACTTTTTTTAAAAAAACCTTTTGGTCCTCTTTTTGTCTGTTTTTAGTATTACAATAACTCTTTTCGAATTAATTTTATGTGTTTGTTATTATATCAGAATAGTAATTTGCTGGACAGAAGAATCTGAAATAATTGTTGGTTTGGATTTGATTTGTACATTGTATTAGATGACTAAAGTTAAAAACTTGGTACTTTGACAAAAAATGACAGTAGTGGAACTGAGGGATTTTGTTTTTGCTCAGTTGGTGTTTCTTTCTTCCTCATTCCTTATTTCAGTGTTGTTAATTTGCGTTTCATCGAGTAGGAACTTATATGCAGTTATACTTGAGCTGTTAATATGAAAGTGGGAAGTGTTTTAAACTCAACTACATTCTGCATGTAAATATAGGAAGACAGGAACAAAATTAAATTGGAAATGTGAGCTTTTTTCTTGGAGTTGGATGTTTTACGGAACTTGCGATGTAATTATATTGGAGTTGTCCCCATCAGGGTAGTTATTAGTCCCTAGAGTTGGATTCGTCATGCTATTTGGCAGTTACGTGAAATTCCTATGCGTAAAATTCGAATAGTAGAGAACAAATACACACGATCGGACAAAAGAGAGGGGTACATTTTCTAAAAGGCTATCCACAGGTATAATCTCACTTAGTTTCCAATCCACTTTCATGAATAGCTCAGCTAATGTACCGAGATCCACAACATGTTGTTCCCCAATACATGTTAACATCCGAAGACCTTTAAATGTTAGAAGATGTGGTGCATGAGACCAGCATTTTCTCAATTAGTTGGAGAAAATTGGTAAGCTACAACAGAGGAATTTGGTGTAAGCTTGAGTTGATACTGGCTCTTTCATTAGTTTTGAGGTCTTCACTTGATAGGTTTGATCTCTTTGCATATGTACTTTTGAGGTCATTATGGTATATGGTGAGTTGAGTAAATATTAATTCTTGTAAATTATCTAGTTACTGCTGACTGCTCATAAGGGCAAGGTAGCTAAAGACAGTACAATTGTTTTACTATTCTGACAAAACAATTCTTGATGTCAGAAAAACTGCTTAATCTGGAATTTATATAGTGATATTATACTTTTAGAAGAAAAAAGAATTGCTTAACCAGAAGATTCAGAACCTTTGATACTTCTGTCATGTCATTTTTTAATCTGTTACCATTCTTCAGATTTTGGGTACTGGAATGGATACTCAAGATACATCGCCATCGGTTCTACTCTTTTTTGACAAGCAGAGATTTATTTTTAATGCTGGAGAGGTAAACGACTAGGTTATCTAGTTCGTGAAGTGCATAGTTCATCTCTGCGTGTGGATTTTTTTTTCCCGCATTGCAATTAATGAAACTTTCAGAGCCTAATTGTTTACATTTGGTTCCAGGGGTTGCAGCGATTCTGTACAGAGCATAAAATTAAGCTGTCAAAGGTTTGTGAATTGTTTTTCTTGCTGTGAAAAGAAGCTCGTTTCTTTTTATCATTTATCCTTTATCTTCTCTCATCTAGTTGGTTTATAATTCTTATAGATTGATCACATATTTCTGTCACGTGTCTGCTCGGAAACTGCTGGTGGCCTTCCAGGTTTGTCATCAACTCGTGTGGTTGTGGTTGAAAATGGATGTACTCTACTGTATATACTTTTTCTAGAATGACTCGAACCTTTATGTTCTATTTTCCTTGTAGGGCTTTTACTGACATTAGCTGGAATGGGTGATGAAGGAATGTCTGTAAGTGCCTTATTTTCCCTCTTAAAAACTTTTGTTCTATTTAATGCTATTGATGCAATATATTAATGAAATTATTTTCTATATTGAATATGAAGGTTAATGTGTGGGGACCGTCAGATCTCAAATATCTAGTTGATGCAATGAAGTCGTTCATTCCAAATGCTGCGATGGTTCATGCACGCAGCTTTGGTCCTGCTTCTAATTATATTGCCAAGGATCAATTAAGTGAACCTCTAGTTTTGATTGATGATGAAGTTATCAAACTATCGGCTGTTGTCTTGAGACCAAATCGGGCTGCATCGACTAATGAAGGATTGCCAACGGCAGATCTTCAGCCGGAGGATTCACCTACTACTAGGACTGCTGTGAAACACGGTGATTATGCAGTGATTTATATCTGTGAATTGACTGATATTAAGGGGAAATTTGACCCCAAGAGAGCTGCTTCTCTTGGATTGAGACCTGGTCCAAAGTATCGTGAACTGCAACTAGGCAACTCTGTAAAGTCAGATCTTCAGAATATTATGGTATGCTCCTCTAGCTTGCTTAACTTAGCCTATACACTTCCCTGGTTCCAATTCAAACCAGAACTGGATCACGAACCAGAGCTGCAGGTTCATGGGCCGGCCTTGAAACAATATGGTTCTGGTTCCAGTTTCAAATTCTGTGGAACTGGGAACTGTTATGTAGGGAACAAGGGCCATGCCTAGTGTAGACCTTTAATTATGTTCAACTTCTCATAAGTGTTTCAATATGTACTCTTCAGGTTCACCCAAGTGACGTCATGGAGCCTTCTATTCCTGGTCCGATTGTACTGCTTGTGGACTGTCCAACACTGTCACATTTTGAAGATATGTTGTCATCCAAATCTCTTTCTCCGTATTACTCAGACTCACCTCATATTCGCAAATCTGTGAACTGTGTAGTCCACTTAAGTCCTTCACGTGTCACAAACACAGTTGACTATCAAAAGTGGATGTCAAGATTTCCTGGTGCCCAGCATATCTTGGCAGGGCATGAAATGTATGTTCTTTGTTGGTGCTTTTTTCCCTTATGAACTTGTATCTGACTGTTGAACTGTTTATTGTTTTCATATTGATGTTTTCTCCCTTACTATCACAGGAGGAACATTCAGTTCCCAGTTCTGAAATCAAGTGCAAGAATTGCAGCGAGGTTGAACTATCTTTGCCCGCAATTCTTTCCTGCTCCTGGCTTTTGGTCCCTCCAGGACCTAAAGGGTGAAATATTGAATGAGGTCAGTCGTGGGATTCTTCGTAGGAAAGCTTCCTATCATGACTGTACTTATTTTACTTTCAGTTCATCCTAAATACTGTTTTTCCTTCTTACCGACAGAAACCATTGCTGGAGATCTGTGAAACCATTCCTGCTGAGAATTTACTCAAGGTATAATATATGTTGATGAATGTTGAAGTCCTCTTTCGTTATGTTTTACTATAGAACGAGATGAATATACAAGCAAAATTAGGCTGTTACAATGTGCAGAATTATGCAAGACAACTCTTGATACTGTATTCTTAATCAAGTATGCAAAACACAATTTATTTATTTTTTGCAATAGAATTTTATCCATCTGTGTTTATGTTTTTTTGTGGCAAAAAAGTGATACGTTGATTTTTGCACACAGTTCAATCTGCGCCCATATTCACAGCTAGGCTTAGACAGATCATTTATCCCCAAAGAAGTGTCCCACTCAGATATTATTCATGAACTTGTATCAGAAATTCCAAAGATTACAGATGCTTCGGAACATGTTCGCCAGCTCTGGTTTGAGGATGGAAAAAAAAAAATGGATTTTATAGGTGGTGAATCTACTGAAACCCTAAGTGAAGAAGAGAATGAACTTCCAGATTGTTTGGAGGAAATAACAAGAGAAGATCTCGAGATTGTTCTTCTTGGGACAGGGTCATCTCAACCATCAAAATACAGAAATGTTACTTCCATTTTGGTAAATCTTTTCTCGAAAGGATGTATATTATTCGACTGTGGTGAAGGAACCTTGGGCCAGCTTAAAAGGAGGTAACATTTTACGATTTTCTTATATCAGAGTTCCAGACCTTTTGCTTCAGGTAAGGACTTATGTGTAATTTTGTCGAAGCAGGTTTGGTGTCCAAGGTGCTGACGATGTCATGAGAGGTTTAATGTGTATTTGGATATCTCATATTCATGCAGATCACCATACTGGTCTTGCAAGAATACTGTCTCTTAGACGAGAATTATTGAAAGGAGCACCTCATGAACCGTTGCTTGTCGTTGGTCCCAGACAGCTTAAGAGATTCTTAGATGCTTACCAAAGACTTGAAGATCTAGATATGGTATTCCTTGACTGTAGGTATACCACAGAATCGTCTTTGAACGAATTCGATCTGGTCATGAGGAAGTCATCAAATGGTGAGATTGTGAAGGATGTAGGAAAAACTAAGATAGAAGATCAGAAGTCTGACTCCACACTGTTCACGAAAGGAAGCCGGATGCAAAGTTACTTCAAGTTGCCTAGCAGTTCAGCTGAAAACGGCATGGTTTATCCTATCTTGAAGACATTAATGCAGGTGCTTGGAGAAGCTGGAATAGAAGCCTTGATAAGTTTTCCAGTAATTCATTGTCCACAGGCATTTGGCGTTGTCCTGAAGGCTGCAAGCAGAGTAAGCGGCTCTGGAAAAACAGTCCCGGGTTGGAAGGTCGTGTACTCGGGGGATACCCGACCATGTCCAGAACTTGTGAAAGCTTCCGATGGAGCAACCATCCTGATACACGAGGTATCCCCAAAACTTGTTTGTTTTGTACATTCATTTCATAACACTACTAGGTACCTTAGGTTCTGATGTTTACCGGGTTGTTTATTTGTATGACACTGAAGGCTACATTTGAAGATGAGTTGTTAAACGAGGCCATAGCGAAAAACCACAGCACGACAACAGAGGCCGTTCAGGCTGGAGAATCAGCTGGAGTTTATCGCACAATTCTAACACACTTCAGTCAAAGGTATCCCAAGATTCCAGTTTTCGAGGAAACTTATTCCCACAACACGTGCATAGCGTTTGATATGATGAGCGTGAACTTGGCTGATTTGCCTATACTCCCCAGAGTTCTTCCTTTTGTAAAACTTCTGTTTCGAGATGAGATTCCTGTAGATGAATCTGATGACATAGAGGCTGCAAGTGCCATTGCATAGCAGTTTTTGTGATGTAACATAGAAGCAGGTAGCTAACATTGTAAAAACCAGTGAACTGAATGTTGTATTTATTCATTGATAAATTACTGTTACAGAGGTTTTATTAGTTCTACATTTACAGTGTATAGAAACCATTTGTACAGATTAACTGTTAGTTTTGGGATATAGGGATCTGATTTCTTGTAGAGAGTTTTGCTTATGCATTGTGAGTGTCAGAAAACTCTGGATGAGGATCTTCAATGTTGCTTCTTTTTGGAAACTCCATCTTCTTTACTCTTTTTAGTTGCTTCACCAACCCAAGCCTTTCAGATGTATAAGGGGAGGGTATCTGGTAGTAAGCAAAACCATGAAAAAAGGCAATAAGTTTTCAATCCTCGGCTTGTTGGCGAGTTTGGTCACTTCATCGGCTTTACGTAGTTTAACAGACAATTGCTTATAGCCGATCTGAAGAATTGACCCGCCAACGAGCCAAGAAAGACAGAAGTGGACTGAACCAATGACTTTGGCTTGTTAGCGAGTTTTGGTCATTTTCATCGGCTATAAGTAGTTTATAAACAACTACTTATAACTGATCAAAAGGATCAACCCGCCAACAAGTCAAGAAAGGCCGAAGTACATTGAACGGATGATTTTTCTCAAGGTTTAGAGAAGAATGGCTTACCAAGCATGGCATGTACTTCTTGATCCCTGCCAACATAGCTGCATGGCCAACAGCAGAAACCTGACAATACAAGAACAGAACAGAAGTCTTTAAATGATGGAGAAAAATGAAATGATCATAATAAAAACTGGCAGTTTTTTGCTTACAGGCAGAAGCATTAGTATCACTACAGGCACAAGTGTAGCAAAATCAGAAAGTGTTCGTTTTATCTTCTTCTTCTCCCTCTTGGTCACTTTTCCGCCGTGAATCTGCTTCTTGACCAGTCCCGTTACTTCGAGTATGTCGATGTAGAGCAACTGAGTACCCATCAATCCATTCTGGCATGCCAATACGCACATCGTTAGCTGCCTAAGAAACTCGAATTCAGCCCAATGAAAGACATAAATCTAAGCACTCACGAGACTAGTAGATATCGCGTTCTTGATGGATTTCTGAATGAAGTTCTCATCCCGAGTCTTTATAGAAGATGCAGAATCCAGCTCTCTTATGACCACTTCTTCATTCTCCATGTTCGACGATTTTCTTGACATTTGCTCTTCGAGCGCTGCAGAAGCCGAGTTAGACTTAGACAAGCCTTTCTCCAGGAGTTTCTGGGGCTCACTGCTTCAGAACATGGAAGGCAAATTCAGACTTGTGTATGTTTCAGAATGATTATGCAATGAAGCAGAGAACCAAACCTTATCCTGTCGAAGGCTGCCCAGTAATCATCCATGCACGTCGATAGCAGGTTCTGACTAAGGACAAAAACAAACATAAGGTGAATCGAAGATTCAAGTTAACATTATGGAAGTTCATGCACATGATAGCTACCAATTGAGTAAGAACTCTAACAAACTTGAGTTCATCGGTTGCTGCATTGAGTTGCTGTAATGAGCGAACCCCGAGATGACATCATAACAGGCAGTGAGAACCTTGTACAGAAGAATCTCTTTCTCTGCTTGTGTGATGCTCTTCTTGGATTTCCTCCTTTCGCGATAACGTTCCAAATGAACCGAGGGGTAAAATTGAAGCCATCCGATCTCATCTGTTACAACCTGCAGATACCCATGATGATCCAAAGATATGCATAGTTTGAACGCCTGAAATCACCACAGGATTAGCTTACCTCCATGAAGAGATGATATTCCGACATGGTGGAAAGATTCGGGTGTATGAGCAGGCTACCGCATTCTAAGTAACTGTATTTAGAGAAACTGTTGGGACAGATTCTTGAAATTCAGACAGTAGAAGTGTGGAGATTGGAGAAAGCTACCTCAAGAAGTTCTTACAATGCTCATCAAGATCCTTAATGCCCACTCTCGAAAGGAACAATCTTGTTTCTTTTCCAAAATACGCGAAAAGTCCCAAAATGGCCAGGTTATCCTCTTGAACCTGAACAAAATCCAAGAAAAAGAAGCAGCAAGATAAGTTCATATTATATACACTTTCATTACAAGGGAAAATGAAGCTAACTTTGTCGTGGAACTTATGTTCATTGGTAATAATGCTTTCTCTTTGGAACGCGGAAGATAGTTTCTGTGGCACCAATCCGATCCAGAATTCCATGTCTTCCACATTTTCACAAGGCAGAACTTTTCCACCATAATGCAATAAGAAATACTCTTCAAATCCGGCTTCAGTTGCCAACTGATGCAGTTTGTTCACTGAAACGAGGCCTTCTGACAACGTCATGAGCTTTATCAATGCGTCGCAAATGGAAACAAAGAATGAAGGGCGGGAAATCCTCCGTGAGTCCAGCTTCTGTATTGCAGTGCAACAACTTATCGCCAGAATTATCCCTGCAACCCCACTGAAGTTCAAGATTTCGTGAGAAAATTGAAACTGGATTGTGAAAAGAAGTCGATAGTTGGAGCTTGAGCAAACCTCCCAGCATATTCCAAGGACCATTTCTTAAACAAAGGAATGAACAGGCCGGCGATGCGTGGCACTTCCACTGATCTAAACCACTGAACTAATCTTGGATTCTTTGCATTCAACTCCTTTTCTATCTGCTGAGAAAGTAATTGCGCTTTCGGGGACAATCTGAGAACAAGAATTATGTCAAAACACATTACTGAAAACATTACATACTGAAAACCATTTCAGATGATGTTAAATGGTAACAAATGTCTTTAAATTTACATCTCAAGAACTGAAGACGGATTGCTGCTGCGTTTGTGAGAGAGAAATAGTTCTACTTCAATGGCTGCTTTCAGCAAAGCATAAACTGCAACCTGAAATCTTACACAAGAAACAGTAAGTTCATATGTTTTGCATAAAGCAAAAGAAAATTTACTAGCATGTATACCTGGTATGATATGTTCCTATGCCAGGCATGCACGTCGACACCTCTCCAGGCCATCGCGAGCTCGGGTCCAGTTCTAGCCAACTCATGAGCCTGCACAGCGAGCGAAAAGCCTTGCGCAGATTCATGCAATATCCAAACGAGACAATTCACGCGATTGAATTCCAACTGATCCTGATCACTACGGTCAGCAGACACGAGAGATTCATCGTTGCAGCTGATACTATCATATTCAGCAGCTGACACTACAGATGATAAAGCACCTGGAGACATCCATTTCAGCCTTGATCTACCCGACCAAAACTCGAGCCCCTGAGAAGAACCAATGCAAGATATATTCGATTGCCACGTTGAGATGGATCTTGTAAAATTCCTGAAATCCAAGAAACAAAAATCCATTAAAAACCCAATCTCGAAGACTAAGAAGATGAGGAGAGGAAGCTTACTGGTTATGAATGAAAGCTGGAGGCAGAGACCGACTGGAAGCCATGGAAGAAGGGAGAAAAGAAGAGAAGAAAATGAAAGAAACCACACAACATTGATATATACACAACCTTGTTGGAGCGAAGCCATCGAGGTTCACATTAACAAGAAAATTAAATACTACTACTATATAAGTATACTTAAATACAATGCATGTGACTACGTTGTATCTTCTGTTCTTCATGTTCTTGGATTTAACTCCCACAAAACAACAATGATTGCTTTTTCAGTTGCAATGTTGTTCATTGGAACTCTCAAACCGACCGATTTGATCTGGTTTTCATCAAATCAAGTTACTAGGTGTAAATTTGGTGCACCAAATTCAATATATTTAATCAGCCATATTCTGTGCTGATTCATTTCCTTTTAGCCAAATTTTCTAGAACACCTGGATTTCTCCACCGCCTTGTTTGTCCTTTATCAATCCAAAGACAATTTGCTGCTTCTTATATCCTATTTACGCAAATAATGATAATCCATAGCAATATGCATATGAAGGTTCTCTCTGATTCATACCCTTCTGCAGAGAGTTTGGAGAAATCTGCAGACCTTTAGAGCTATGCGTTCGACAACTTTACTCGATGCATACGAGTTTGAAAGTCCTGTTTGCAATGCTAAATACGGTTTTCCTCCCCATTCCATGAATAATACAAGGGTTCGAATTTGTTAGAAAAAGAAACCACGCGGCATGAATAGTTAGATAGGCAAAACCAGAAGCTTTTTTATAGGCTCAAGTTCTGAAAATGACAAAAATCACAAGTTGGAGTTGGAGGGAATCCTGAACCTAGTTATCGTCTATATCTACTAGTCTAAAACTCATGGAAAATGGAATCCTGACATCTGTTTCCGATGACAGAATGCTACACCAACCAATTTTGGTTTAGAACATGGCGTTTTCAGTCATCTAACCCATTATTACTTCCCGTCTTGCAAGGCTTCTGTTTCAGATTCCCTTCCGAATCCCAATTCTGACATATCCTGCTTCGCCATCAGGTTTCTGCACGTACAAAACACAAAGGAAACCCACCTTAGAGCACCAAACAAGGAAACCCACCTTAGAGCACCAAACCACCATCCATTTAAGCAGCTATGAACATAATTCGACAAACAAAACAATATCATCAAAAGACAAAGAAGCAAACAAAGATCCTGATAGAGAAGGCAGAACTTTTCCTTTTAAACAGAAATTCACAGCCTAGCCACATCATAAGTAAAAGGTAGCATAGAATTTTACTGAGCATCAAAGAGCATACATACAAAGGATATATTTTGTCATTACGAACAGTAAAAGACCAACCCAAACATTACTTACTTTTCCATACGACATTGCAAATACAACTTTGAGAGGTGGCGGCAGATATCCGATTTATGACCAGAAGTCTTCAGGCAATTAATGTACTCTTTCTTCTCCTGAAAGTATACAGTGTGGCTAAGGTAGGCTAAAACAGCTAAACAAAGCATTTCAAAAATCAAATTACACAACCAACGTAAAATCAACAACAAAAACAAATCCTTTAACAGACCATACCAGGTCACATAAGTGCATATGGTCTAAAGGGAAAACCCCTTTCTCCGGCGGCACAGGTCTTGCCCCTCGGTTCCCACCAAATGCACCACCTGCAGTAAAAGAAGTACAGAAGAAACTTCACAATGAAGATCAACAAATAGAAAAAAAGAAACGGGCAGCAGAGGCGACCAACTATCAACACCATAAACAGTTCCTGAAGGAATAATTCATACTCTAGAAACATGATCAACACGTCCACAAATATAACAATAACAAAACACTAGCTATATTCTTGACCAGCTAATATATGAGGTTGACATAAAATGTTATTATAAAGATTCATCAAATCAAATCTATCAGCATATATACCCTATAACTGAAATTTCAACCATCAACAAACGGTTTGAAAGCAAGAAAACAGCTAACTAAGACAAAATAACATCTCATAGACGCAAACTTCGAAGCAGAATCAAAGCCAGGACATGTATATATTGATATAATTATAAAAACTAGGAAATCCCAATTGCCTTTCCACAAAAACAGAAAGATTACCTGCACTCATGGCTGAAATCTTGATAAGAAAAATATATATTCAGAACCAAACTCGTCACTTCATTCCTATGCTGCTGCAGGGGATAAAAAAAATGTAGCACTGTTAAAATAAATAAGTGGGCTAATAAATCTTTGCAGCTTAGTCCCAATGTTAAAAATTATAATCACGTTATAGATATATCAATATCATAACTGGGAGAAGTGTGCTGCACTGTGTGCGGACTTAGCCTGGAAGTAAAGAAAAAGGAAATTATAATCCCTCTGCAACTTTCGTGGTGGTTTGGTACTCAAAAGTACTAGGATTCATTATACAGGCTAAGTGAGTGAAGAGTTTCAGATAGGTTGATTACTTGCTATCCAGAAAACAAAGGAAAAAGCTCGCAGCAAGTTAACATGCATATCCAAACTGGAAAGCAGAGCTGTAAGCATTCATACAAAGACAAAAACTTGAAGACTTAATTCTCAATCCACGAGTATCATAAACGGCGGTTTAATGGAAGCTTCTTGGAATGGGAGGTTTTCCATGTTCGTCCTCAATGTCAAAAGGGTCCGTACTAAATCTATTCGTTTCGTGTCTAGTGTATTGAATGAACAAACTATTTGGTTATGATTGAGTAGGAAGAACCAAAACATGAAGCGAGACAATAAAGGTATGCATGAGCCTTCCAATAACGTAGTCTCTCTGGGAATTTCGTCAAACACCTTCAGGGCTAATATTAAGCACTCAGAATTTCATACAGAAATCAAACCTTTCTAGAATCGGGCACAATGTATCCACGCAGTCCAGAATCGGGTGCGAAAGCTTAAAGCTTTGAATCCCAGAGCCCCAGTCGTTGTTTTCCAGAGGAACGGCGGTGAACTCGTCGTAGTGGGCCAGAGCGAAGGAGTTGAGGCGGCGCGTGAAGGAGGAGAGGCGGTTGTAGTATAAGGAAAAGGAAGACACTAGGAGGAAAATGGTATGTCAGGCCCGGGTAAAAGGAATCGGGTCATGACCTGCGTACTTAATTATTTATAAATTACACTCTGCTCATTTGAGACGGTCTCACACAAGGGGAAACATAATAATTTTGAAAGTTATGATTTCTCGTGAGATAATTTAAACTTTAAGCAGAATTTTTCAGCAAAAACCAATGCTAAATTTCATCTTTCACAAATCATTGGCATCTTATAAAAAAACATCTCAATTAAAATGCTTAATAATTACATAATGATCCATGCCTAATATTTAGACTGCATAAAACAAGACCCGGCAATTTTAAAAAGGTAAAACATAGCATAAGCTTAAAATTGATAGAAAATCAAAAGAAAATAGCAACTTATTTTGAGATTGATCATGTGTGCTTTTAGCTTGAGATGGAAGTACGTAAATTATAACCATAAACCGAAAATATTTAACATAAATGATAAAATCCTAGTCAAATGAAGCGGTAGAATTACATGTTAGTAGTAGGTGTCATGAAAATACAAGAGTAAAAACACATATAAGGAGTACTAAATATCTAATATTGTAACAGCCTAACAGGTGCTCCTTCCGTCCCAGACTAAATTGCATAGTTGCTTTTCACACACTGTTCTCTATCAAAGTTTGGCCTCATATTTGAATAGATATATGAGCAACAATATTACCATATGTGATATTGTTCAATTCATCATAACAAGCAGTTTCTAAATATCAAATTTTTATTTACCGAAATTATACGTAAGTGAAGATATTAACGGTCAAACATATTTCTTGAATAGCGTGATAATGATTGCCCTGCAAAATAGGCTGGGACAGAGGGAGTAGTATATGAGAAAATCCGAGTTAACTGCAAGAGAACGATAAATTCAGAAGAGTTTATATTCTATGCAACATCTCTGTGGTATTTTTTTTCCATCAGAAAAGACTGTTCATTTACAGATACAAAATGTATGGGCTAGACTTCTGGCTTCAGCCTAAGAATATTAAATCAAGAAATTAGAGATCTCTCAGTTCATGCCACTGACTAAAGGAACTACACACCTATACACTGCTCCAACTATTCTACAAGTTATTCCTGAAGTATTGTTGTTCTTCGAAAAATGGATGAGAGCTGCTAACAACGTTAGAAGAGGTAGAAATCGCAGCTGTTCTAATCGCTCCCGAGTTCATCCTGTTCTTGTGTGCATTAGGATGCTGAATCACGACCAAAACCGGGTCCTCAAAGCGCCCTTTTCCCAGAGAAGTTGGCTAAAAGTGAACATTCAAGATTCAGTACAACATATATAAGCGAAATCTAAACCCAAGTAATAGATCAGTACAACATAAAGCTCTTAGTGAGATTGCAAGGACTATAATTCGATTGACATTCACAAAAACTTCTCAAGTAAATCATCTCGCTTTCAGACAGACTTCGTTTTACACGAACTTACCACGCCAATGTGCCACTCGTGACTCCTGAAATCCTTAAAAGTTGCTGCATCCATTTCCTGCATCAGATCATCAGAACTTGACAAATCGTCCCTTTACCACCAAGGGAACTAAGCATTTCGTGGAAAAGTCATAAATTGAACTTTACTTGGAAACAAAATGATTCTGTTATCAAGGGGGTCTAATCATTGATCTTTAGAACACATATCTCTTGCTATTTAAGCTAAGTTTTTGGCATTAGTACAGTTTTTGTAAGAAGACTTACTATCCGGTAGATGGGAGGCACCGTTGTCTTCTCTCTATTCTTTAAAGCAGGCATAACTGAAAAACGTGGCGCTAAGTCTTTTGACCTGAAAATCCATCTGTAGTAACAAGTATAATCCGTCACACCCGAACTTGTTAAAGCCTCAATGTACAACCTAAACATCAGATTGTGACTTTCACTAACCCGATGTAAATGAGGATGCACAAGTGTGCCCATTCTCGAATAACCAACCGAAGCCAATAGTTTTCCAGAGAATTGTCCATGTTAATGAAAATCTGAAATCCAAAAGCCAAAATTACAGCTCAGATCAAGATCATCACACCTCAGCAACACGGAACTAAGATATGAACTTACTGCAAATTCTGCCATAGCGACAACGTGCATTGCTCCTTGAAACTTCCTGAGCAATACAAACAAATAAAATAAAAAAAATCTCACGAAATTCAATAACCACAGACAATCGAAGTAAGTTTGTAGTAATTACTTGAACATGATGTACTTAGTAAAGATCGCATCGTGCATTGCATGAACATCCTCATCTTCTATGATCGACAACTGTTCCCGAAGAAGCAACAGGTTCTGGGACACATGCCGGAATATCATATAGAACGTGACGATATAGTTGACCAACAGAAGCACCTGTCACGAAACACAATCCAACAGTTCAAAAAAACATGGTACAACATTAAGAAAAAATTCCAAATTCTCCCAAATCACTCACGGAGAAATAAGGTATGGATGCTCGATATCCAACAAGAGTCAGATAGAAGATACACCCCAGAGCAGTTGTAGCTCTTCGCTCGGCAATGGACAGACGCTCACAAGTAATACAATATCCATGAGATATGAGCAAGAACGACACGAAAATCACAGTTTGGAACAGCGCCCCGATTACAAACACACCAAATGACATCCATAGAGAGCATAGTTTGAGGTAAAAACAAGAATACCTGTTCCAACAACACAGCCTCTTCAAGTAACTATTCTGATCACAGCATCAATCAATCTAAGTTATCTAACACACGAAAAAAAACATGGTAGCAACAAACTCTTCAATGTTCACACACACAGAAACACTAACCAGAAGGTGAAAGATAAGGTCATCTGCAATGCTTTGATCAGAGGAACAGCTGCAAGGGTCCACTGCAATTTATTCGCCTGTTCTAGTGACATTTGCAAAATAAACGGAAAATTCATTTAGTATATGAGTAATAACATGATCTAGATGATTAAAATCGTTGTAACATGTATTTTCTAAATATAAATTTAAAGAAGTAATCTATGATCAAAGTTCAAACATGGCTAAAATCACGACAAAAAAGCGAGCAGTTTAAATTAAAATAGTGCAAACAAATCAGTAAATATGATGGGAAAGGGGACATTATTATACAAAACTAAAATCATCTGTGATCAAACATGCATTGAAAATCATCGAATAAAAATGAACCAATGGAGCGTGAAGTACAGTAATTTAGGGATTTTAACTACAGCAGTGCAAATAAGGCAGTAAATATGATGGAAATTGGGGAGTTTTTGATTGATCGGAATCGACAAACCTGGAAATGGCGGTTGTTGTAAGTATTGATGAACCAGTAGGCGGCGGAGAGAAACCAGAGGAGCGTGAAGACGAAGTTGAGAGAAGCGAGTGGGCGATAGGCTTCATTGATGTTATCGAAATCCTCCATTTTTTCTGTTGAGAAACTGCTCCAAATGGAATCCCTTGGTTCAGTTCGTGGCAGGCCTCTACTTATACGCGCGCACATTTTCTGCTTCTTTCTTGTTTTTGTCATTGTTTTTTCCCCCTCATTTGACCTTTAAATATCGATTAGGGATGAAAATAACAATTTAAATTACGAAAAAAATTTATCTAGTGCATCCATGATCCATTATACTTGATTTTTAATTCAACAAACTAGTGTTTAATAAATACTGTAGAACATAATAATCTAGTTGTTCCGTCTCTTGAAAAATAATTTTTCCATAATATTGAAAAGACCGAGATTTAAACTGCAAATTAGAATAAATGAACATAAAATTTTTAGCTTGTATTAGTTAGGTCTATTTTCCTTTTTAATCTGTTTTATAATCAATTTTCTAATCTTACTTTTTCTTTCTTTCACATCAGCTGGACTGTATATAATTCATCTATTTTTTAAAATTTATACCAAATTCTTGTGATAAAAACGTGTCATGTCAGCTTGCATATAAATATTGAGCCAAACTTGAGACCAAAGGGTATCATTAACAATCGCATTTGAAATAGTAGGTAATGATGAACATCTGGAAGGTGTGATTTGAAGAATTAGTGAAAGAAAAAGGGGTGTGCTTGCAATGATTCAATGTAATGGAGCAGTCGTGGGGGCTCAATTAATGGATGGTAAGTACGTGATTAGCAGTAATGGATTCCCCATGTACAGTATAATGAAATCAACATGTTGACTTTTCTCTATGACTCAAATGATCCCTCTCGTTCACTGGGTGACAAGTATCATTCGCCACCAAAAAAAATTAATATTCCCTCAATTTCACCTCAAATGGCATATCAATCATTATTCCGTTATTCAAAAGTTATAGTATTTAACAGTTAATATGGTTAGCTAATATTAAATAAATAATTAATATTTAGAAACTAATTATTACAACGAATTCAACAATATTACGTACGATAATATTGTTACTAATACATCTATTCAAATATATAATTAATTTTTAATAAAGATTATTGTTCAAAAATTAAGTGTACAGTTTGAGCGGAGACGGAGGGATCAACTACTCGTTTTTGAAAAATGTCCAAAAAGTTTGACAAAAACTTTGGAGAATCATCCCATACATCAAGTATTAGTTCACTCAATTTAGCAAAGCTTGCCTAGAATGAGCCATGAAATTTATTTTTATTTTATTTTTAGTAGAATCAGCCACGAAATTTAATTCCTATGCAGTTCAAACCCAAAATTACCTTTTTGGCCCAATTCTCCAGAACTTATATGCAAAATTCAATTCAATTTAGTTCATTTCAATTTCATTCAACTCAATTCATTTCAGCAAAAAATTAATTTGATACACCTTAATTTAATTCAATCATATTATTATTCAATATTTGTATTTTTCTCAGTTAAGTTCATTTTAATTCTAGAAAACAGGGCATGGGACTTTACAATATTCACAAAATTGTCCGAAGAAAATAATTTGGAAAGATTAACAATTTTCCCTTTCATAGTCCACCTAGTCCTAAATTGGATTAGCTACATCTGTGCAACTCTCTTTTGGGGGAAATACAGTTCACATTAGGTGAACTAACTCACTTCTAAGCTTTCTTGAATACCACTCCATCTGAACTTATTGTTAGAGTTAGATCATTTTTTGTCAACTAATTATTATGAGTTCAATTGTCTGTATCATTATTTACGTGCTTATATGCTACTACATGTTACCTGTTGCTTGAAATAGTAATTTTTAAAAATTCCAATTTAATACTAATAAGTGAAGAGAAAATACCAAGAAATGTAGTATGTTCATAAATTTATATACGAATCCCCTAACTATTTACCTTAAATGTTATAGTTTTTAAAAATTTGTAAATATCGCATTATATGAGCTAAACAAGTAATAATAATGTGTATTTGAATATGAAAATATATAATATATAATATAAGAAATGCATTTTAGAATGTATAAATTTAGTTTGTAATATAACAAATACAGTGTATGAGTTAAAAAAATGCAGTGGTCTGTCCACAAATTATGTATAGGTCAGACATATTCATACTCCAAGTGAATTACTGCACTATATGGAATAACCACTTTGGGCACGTTTTGCACGCAACAAGAGCATACTCCCATATGCGGAGCTAGCTCTGGGCAAACCAGGACAACTATCCCACCTTTTAAAAAAAAATAACTTGGTCAATGGAAGATTTTGACTGTTGTCTCATCATATTTTCATTCTTATTCTTCCATTTTTTCAGTTTTAATGATTGTTTGATTACTTGTCTTGAAAATGATTTGTTCTTAAATGTTGTCGTGGATGATTTTGTTGCTAAATTTCAAAATATGAAAACTTGACATGAGCACGTTTATTAAATTAGTGGTATGACATTATTTTTTATTAATTGTATTATTTTTTTAAAAAATATATATTAAATAATGACTCGCCGAAATAAAATTGCTGGAGTATAATTTAAAGAAAAAAGGTGCCATCACTCTTCACGATGATAATTTGATTTTATTGACAGAATAAAATGATAAATATATTGTTACTCAACTTGGGCCTAAGTATTAATGGGCCGTATACAACTCCTAAATGGAATGTTTGAGGTCCAAAGGAGACAAAAGAAGAAGATAAAAATTGGAGAAGTACTTGATTCTTGTTTTCAATTGTAAAGGTATTATGTTTTGAAGTCAACTAGTTTACTAAATCATGGATGGTAATGTAGACCCATAATCCGTGGGTCAAATGAATTTTCTATCTTCAAATCTAAATGGTCATGGGTAAAATGGACAATAGATCAAATGAATAATGAATCAAATGGATAATACAAAATATGAGTTGGATGGGTTGGATTTGTGGGTTGACCGCGGGTTGGAAAAATAGTCTAACTTGGGCAAAATGAAGAGAAAATGATTGGTAGCATCAAATCGAGACTCGTATATGTCTGTTAATGTATCCTTATATATTTTGTTCTAATTAAGATAAGTGTGCTCATAAAAAGTTGCATTAGTTATTATATAATAATGTAATCAGTTATGTATTAGTTTTGCAAATGGAAATAGGCAAAATTTTGGGAAAAATCGTCTTTCCATAAGGTTATGGAAAGACGGACTTTAATTAAAATAATAAAAGGTAAAAAAATTTAGTTGCAATATTAAAATTTGGGATATATACCAATATAACCCTACCTACTTGACATAAGTGCCAATATAACCCTCAGATAATTTTTAGTGCAGATAT
>JAUOBV010000010.1:9886382-9900655 GCA_032360425.1 Rubia occidens
TGTAACTTTTTGTTGATTTTTGTTTCTTTTTTCTCTCATGTTGATGTTTTTCATTATTCGAGTGATATTTATTTGATATGAGTTGATGTTTTTGTAGTTTTCTTTTAATTTTCTCATGTTGATATTTTTCATTTTTCCGGATAAGGTTTAGGTGATAAGAGTTGATGTTTGTAGTGTTTTTTTCTCATGTTGATGTTTTTAAATTTTTGGATGACGTTTAGATTTTAGGAGTTGATGTTTGTAGCTTTATGTAGATATAAGTTGATATTTTTAGTTTTTTATTTAAAAATTGTATATTTTTTATGATTTTCAGAGTGAAGAATTTATATTCTTGAGCTACCGTAGATTTTTGGTTGATGTTTTTAGTTTTTGCTCTCATGTTAATGTTTTTCATTTTTCGGGTGAGTTTTAGTTGATATGAGTTGATGTTTTATATTTTTTTGGGGTTATACGGGTTGATATTTTTAGTTTTTTCCCCTCTCATGTTGATGTTTTTCTTTTTTAAGTGAATTTTAGGAGATATGAATTGATGTTTGTAGCTTTTTTGGTGAAATGAGTTGATGTTTTGTATTTTATTTATGTTAATATTTTTCAGATTTCGGGTGAGGTTTAGATCATAGGAATTGATATTTGTAACTTTTGGATGGTATAGGTGGATGTTTGTAGTTTTTTTTAAAAAAAATTAAGCTTTATGGATGTTTTTATGATTTTCCGTTTATGATGTTTATGATTTTCAATTGATGTTTTGTCAGCTGTAGTCAAATTATTATTTTTTTAAATGGTTAATTTTTATTTGATATTTATATTTTTTGCTGCAACTTTTTTTAGTCGATGTTTTATGATATTCCATTGATGTTCTGCTAGTTGTAGCTGATGTTTATGATTTTCAATTCAATAATCATATTGAATATTTTAAGTATTTTTTTAAATATTTTTTGATTTTTTAATTATTATTTTTGCAGATTGCAACTGGTGGGAAAATGATGAGAAAAAATTGAAGAAAAGTCTCTGGAAAAATATGAGAAATATGTCCCTAAAAAAAATATTAGTGATAGGTCCCTGGAACTAAAATAGAGTTGGAATTGCATAAAAACCCTAACCTAAAGTATAGCCTGGCTAACAAGAGATCATCTCAATAAAAAATTGTAAAATAATTTTTTGAAAAGAGTTTGTCTCTTGAAAAATTGCATTTTCATAAATTATGGAAAAAACAAGGTTAAAATGTAAATTAGAAAAAAATGAAGATAAAATTTTCAAATTGCATTAATCGGGTCATAAACTTATAACCACTTCATGTTGCATAATAATTTTTTAATATTGCAACTAAAATCTTTTACCTTTTGATAATTTTAATTCAACTCCATCTTTTCATATGCATATGAAAATGCGATCTTTACCAAAAAATTGTCTTTATAAAAAAAAATTGAGAAAGTAATTGTATAAGAAAAAAAATCTAACAATGTTTTTAGGAAAAATTGTTGGACATGCTGACCTTTATAAAGTATGCATGCCTCTTGAAATGCACTGTATGTTTTATGTATTCTTTCTTGACAATCTATTTTATATAGTTTATATTAAAATAGATCATTAAGGTCACGTGTCACTAATTCAAAATTAGACGTCAGTTTAAAAAAATAATTGAAAATGTAATTTATAGTTATAGCTAAAAAAAGTTTAGTTTTCAATGAATTATCTTGAAAAGTTAAAATTTTAAAAATCAATACAACCTTGATTATTAGAATTAATGCATCATTAATGGATGGAATAAAATAAAAGGAGATTACTAATTCCACATTGAAAAGGTATAAAAAGAAAGAGGAACTGCACGTTATAAATTAAAAAAGTAAATGACATCAAAGTTAACCGAGTAGAGCAGCTTGAAATTTCTCGAGTTTGAGCTTGCTACGATGAATCAGATTAGAAGCAAGATTTGTGGTAGAGACATTATCACAATAGAGAGTAACGGGATGTCGAAGAACATACACCGAATCTGCAAGAAGCTAACAAAGCCAAATAGTTTTAGTCAGCGTGTAGGCAACAACCCTACATTCAGTTTCATTGGAGGATTTCGACATAGGTTGCTTCTTAGAACGCCAAGAAATCAAATTCTTCCCAACAAAGACGATATAGCCAGTGATATAACGACGTCTGCAAGGACAACATGTCCAATCTGCATCGAAATAGGCCATGACCACCGCAGGACAGCTCACCGAATGACGAAAAAGACCAAACTCCAATGTACCTTGTAAATATCTAGAAATTATCTTCACAACATGAAGGAGAGTAGTACGAGAAGCATGCAAAAACTAAGAAACCATATTAATAGTTTAAGCAATATCCGAACGAGTCATAGTCAAATATTGCAAAACACTAACCATGCTACGATATTCTGTGGAATCAACAAGAAATTCCCCATAAACAGAGGACAATGTTAGAAATACTAGGTGTGTTCATCGGTCCAAAACTGGACCAGAACCGGAATCATAAAAGAGTTTGGACCGAGGATCAGACCGTTAGTGATAATATAGGACCGGGACCGGACCAGATTTATTCCAATTTTAGACTGGTACGGATAGGATTTTAGTGAACTTTATTCTTTTACAAAAAATATTTGGTATTAGAAAAAATTTAATTCATTTTTTAATCTATAAAAGATAGTAAACTAGAAGTTATTAGAAAATTTTTACCTCAAAATATGGAAGAATACTAGCCTATTGGAAATAAATCTAAACTACTACTCCCTCCGTTCCCCTATTAGTGGCACACTTGCCTTAAAAGAATGTTTTCTTTTAATGACACACTTTCCATTTTTTTGGCAAAATTCTTTCAATTTCATCTATTCATTATCCTTTTTAATTTCTACATTCAATTTCATCCACTAATTTTCTTCACCTAAATCCAAGTTATACACCTATGGTGCCTTTATTAGCGGAACGGAGGGGGTATAAAAACTTAAATCATAAATACATAAAAATACATACATAATAGTAAGTTACCGGCCATCTACTCCGGACCAGAAAAATTCGATCTTGGACAGAATTGGAATTCTATACATCCGATTCTGATCGTTATATTCCGGATTGGTTTGGTCTATTTTACCGGTCCGGATAGTTCATGAACACCCCTAGGTGTGCGTATATATTTGACATTATGAAGATGAATTTTTTTTTAGTAAATCATAAACATACTTTTGGCTCGGTAAAAATAAGCCAGAAGAAGTACTCGACACCTGAGTAAATAATGGAGCCCTAGATCCTTCGTATCAAACTGACACAAGAGAATAAAAATAAATTTGTGAACTAGAATAGAACTACTACATGTGAGAATTATACAATCCACATAAAGAAGTAAAATAAGTATATGACCATGATATTTTAAACAAACATAGAGGTGTCACAAGTGTTGGATTTAAAATCAACAGACAATAAAAGTTGCTGAAACGAGAAAACCCTAGAGTTGTAATTTTAAACTGGAAAACCGCCCAGAAAATGGTTTTGGGGACCACTATTTTCACTTTCAAAATGTTAGGTACCATTTATACGCGGTTTTGCTCTAGGAGACCAAAACATGGTAAAAGATAGTATCTCGGGGACCAAAAAAATAGTTTAGTCTATTGATTATTAATGTATTTAATTATTTTTAATAAACTATCAAAATAAATATCAAAACAAAGTGAATTTTCCATTTCTCTTTAATTTTTAGAGAACATGAAGACAAATTATATTGTACTCTAGAGATACTATATTTGTTTCTTTATTTGTGGCACACTTACCTTATTGAGGAGTTTTTTTTTTGAAAATGACATACTTTTCATTTTTGGCAAGATTCATTCGACTTCATCCACTCATTCTACTTTTTACCTTTTACATTTAATTTTATCCACTCATTTTTCCCCCACTTAAATCTAAGCACCCACTCATACTTATAGTGCCACAAATAGATAAACGGGGGAGTACTCCCTCCATTTTTCTATTTATGAGGCCATATGTTTAGTTGTTTGGATTTAGGTGAATAAAATGAATGAATGAAATTGAATGTAGAAAGTAAAAAGTAGAATGGGTGGATGAAATTGAAGGAATCTTGCCAAAAATGGAAAGAATGCCAAATAAAAGAAAATATTCATTTATAAAAAGTGTGCCATAAATAACAAAAAAAGAGGAAATATAATGTTTATAGTATAATTATATACTATTTTACCTCATATATAAATATAAAAAAATAGCTCTATTAAATATAACTCTTTTAAATATTGAGAAATTTCTTTCTTTTAGTATAAATAAATCTCAATTAGTTACTTGGAATATCGTCTGTGTATTCCAAATACAAACTGCCATCTAAAACCCACATGATGGATCAAATGATTAAAGGCCAGATTAAGTATTTCAATAATATTTGAATTTTAACATTTATAGTGTGAAGATTTTCTAATGTAGAAAATTCCTTATAAATATTTTTAAAAAAATAACTAAATTACATGTCAACCACACCTCTACTACAGATCAAATATCCAATAAAAATGTAACATCGCCTCAGAGATATTAACTTACTTCCCGCAAAAATCATAACCATTTGGCAGATAGAAGCGTATCACACATCCATATCACTGCGCAAAATATGGATATTCCACAACTGTAACACTATTTGATCCAACACGATCTATATTGTCCAAACTGTAAACACCTTTAAAAACACTGATCCGACGAACCCAAATTAATGAAAATGCAAAAATAAAACCACAAACAAAATTGTGAACGCACGATCTGTACAAGCAAATCGAGAATAATACATCTACGCGAGCAACTAAATCGATTTATCATCATGAACATAACGATCTAATCGATCAGGAAAAACAAAAATAATCCGCGGAGACAAATCTCACACTTGTTCAACAATAAAAGTATTGATTAAAATAAACTGTTGTTCCCTACCTCTCCTGATGGGAAGATAGGGGAAAAGATTGAAAAAGAAAGGAAGCGGCAAGGTTTTGGTTGACAAAGTATATATAAGGTCACAGGTTACCTCAACATAATACCAATTAATTTTATAATAGAAACTCGTGATTCTTACATTATATTAAAGTTTAAAATTAACGTGATCGGTCCAATAAACACCTATTTTCACTGATTGGTCCGTGACCCCTTTCTGCCCACGTTTGCACGATGAAGACGGGAAGGGGTCACGTGATTCTTGCACAAATTGCAACCTGACTACTTCCTTCCCGTTGTAATGGCGGCTAACATATTGGAAATTGGAAATTTTCATTTACCATAACGGACTAGAAAAAAAATATGTGTGGGTGGATTTTGACCTTCGGAAAATAGATGGGGGCTCTGTAACGGATACATGAATGGTGAAAGCTACGTGTATGCTCTACATGTACGTCCCGTTGCGTTGATACACTCAAAATTAATAGTATTTGACCCCTTTGTAATCACAATTGTTCTCCACTTTGTGGGTTTACTTTTTCCAAACTCTTTCCGAAAATTACACCCTTTAATATAATATAATTTTAAAAAAATTAAATTAACGGAAGAAGTTGAATTAAATAAATAAAAAATAATTTAAATTTCACCAAAAATAAAATGTGTTTTTATGATTGGACCAAATAATAAAAAATACTATTATTAGTGAATCAGGGAGAATGTTTTTTTTCCAATTTATGTGCCATATCTACTGATTTAAATTTTTGATACATTTGTTTCAACTTTCAATGTAATGTTTCTGATCATTAATATTAATAAATCTTTTTCTGAAGAAGGTAGATTAGGATAAATTTAACAAAAAAAAATCATGTAGATATATACTCTTTATTCTCTTAAGTTTGGAATAATAACTTTATGTCATATTATTTAGCCAAATTGAGTTGCGAGGATTGAGAGTGAGTCATCAGTAAATGAATCCACTTTATGCAATAAAAAGAAATGTAGCAATTTCATAAAATATACTAAAATTGAAAAAAAAGTGTCAAAGTTAAGAGAACGAATGGAGTAAATACAGTATATATGTATATATTTTAATTAAGTGAAGCATATTTAATTTTTAAAATTTAAAATGAAAAGTTTAAACAGAGACTAGTACATGCATGTAATAAATTACCCGATTTCTTAACATTGCCCCTAAAAAATGATACATTATTTTAGAAAAGTAAAAAGAATGGTAGATTGTATTGGGAGAATAAAAAATAAATTGAGCGGATGAAAATAATCTAAATTTTGCCAAAAGGGGAAGGAGTCATTGTTAAAAAACACAAACAAAAAAGGAAGGGAGTAAATGTTAGAAAACCGGAGGGTCTAAGTAACATTTAGACACGCTAATACTTCATCTTATAATATAATAATGGCCGAAAAATATTTTTTGACAACCTAATTTGGGCGTTGGAGAAACAACATGAATTAGAGAGAAAGAAGAAAGACAGAAGGACAACCAGACACGTCGAAGAATAAAAATTTAAGGTTGGTGAAAGTAAAGATAAATTTGTTGTTGCGTAACACAAACAAAAGAAACCCCAAATACATTATTATAATGAAATAAATATTGGTTCCAATTACAAGCGCTATGTTCATAAGTTTATGAATGGTCTATATAGTTTTTTTATCTTATACAATGCATTTATTAGTTACGTATTAAATTTTGAAATTTTAAAATATTTGTTATACTTCCCCAGTTTATCTATTTGTCGCACATTTATCTTCTTGGGAAATTCCTTCAATTTTATCAAATCAGTCTATTTTTTCCTTGTCATCTTCAATTTTATCTACTAATTTTCTTCACCTAAATCTTAACACTATACCCCTGGTGCCAAAAATAGAGAAACAGATGAAGTACTCCGTGTATATATATATATATATATTATATTTTCACATTCAAATACACATATTACTTGTTTTAAAATTTTAAAATGCAATATTTAAATTTTAAAAAATTATATTATTTTAGATAAAAGTACAATGAATCGTCAATAAAATTATGGGCAGACCGCCTTGTGTGACATTCTCAAAAATAAAAACTACAGAAAGTTTGAAAATTAAGGGAGAAAACAACCAAACACGCAGAGAAATGGACAATCAGACGTGGTGCGAAAAAATTAAAATTTAAGACTGCTGGTAATGATGCCAACAAAGAGGGGCCCACATTCTACTGTTCAACACCCTTAACCCAGCTCTAAACCCGGTCCCACACCCATCATCTTCCTTTTCCTTGTCGTTTTTTCACCCTTTTAGAAAAACTTAATCCTTAATCACACAAGTAATCACACATTATCTTAATTTAATCCTATGTACGCTTGGTACTATATATGTCAACAGTTGTAATGGTAGGTTAATGGTCACTATTCCACTCTCTCTATAAATTCAGACATTTCTCAACGGCCACATTTCATTTTGTCTCAGGCTCTCTAACATTTTCATTTCTCTTTCCTCTCATATCAAATTTATCATACGAAGATATATTTTTCGCATTTTTTTCATGCAATTGTGTCTGTTATTTTATTGCAATCGATTCGAGAAGTTATGGAACAAGAGCGGAGAAAATCCGTGAAAAGGCCCCGGGATACCGGAAACAAGCATCCGGTATACCGAGGCGTCCGGATGAGGAGCTGGGGGAAGTGGGTGTCGGAGATCCGGGAGCCGAAAAAGAAGTCCAGGATATGGCTCGGGACATTCCCCACCGCGGAAATGGCGGCGCGTGCACATGACGTGGCGGCGCTGAGCATCAAGGGCAACCCTTCGCTGCTTAACTTCCCCCACCTCATCGACTCGCTGCCGCGGCCGGCGTCGCTGGAGCCGCGGGACGTTCAGGCGGCGGCGGCGAAGGCCGCCGCGATGGAGGAGCTGGATACGGCGTCGTCGAGCGAGTCGAGCGAAACAATGGAGGCGGCGCCGGAGGAGCTCGGGGAGATAATTGAGCTGCCGAGTTTGGAGGAGAGCTTTGAGTCGGCCGAGTTGGCGCTGCCGGGCGACTCGGTGGAGGACGGGTTCCCGCAGTGGTGGTGGGGGAGCGATGCTGACGTGTACGCTTACATTCTCGGCCAAGGTTCTCCGGCGGACGACGGCGAGTGGATCATCCCGGCGGCGGACGGCGTGTTTGGTTAGTGGTGTCACGTGTGTGTGGAGTTGTGAGGACCAAAAAAGGAGGTTCCTATTAATTTGGTTTGTTAGGAAGATTGTAATATATATAAAATTATATTTTGTGGTTATAATATTGTTGTTAATAAATAATTGTAGTGAAGTTTAGGCAATGGGACACATAATAAAGTTGTCATGGAAACAGAGCTTTGAAGAAATTCGAGTGTGTTTTCTCTGCTCCTTACTCTTTCTATTTTTATTTTTTTACTTAAGAGTGAATTGAACGTTGTCCGTGAATCACAAATATCATATTTGTATCTAGATGATTTTTTTTACTGTTATTTTGCTCGTGTAGGTATACAACGAAATCATATCTTGAACACGTTGACTTTAAACGTTTTTCATAATCTTAAAAAGTAGTGGGTAAGAATTTACATTTAGGCGAACATATTAATACATTCACGTTTGGTGGGATAGAAAGGAAGCACATTTCATTCACGTAGTAAGACAATTGATTTATCGTCTTTTGCATGTACTGTGAATATAGTTCATACGAAGTCGCGTGTTTTAATAATACTAAAACTAGCTGTTATTATATTACACACTATTTTTTTCCTGAATCAATTGATAGTAGTAGTTATACACTTCAAACTTATAAAGTGAAATTTATTGCACCAACCCACCAATATAGAGAACTATCAGCATGAAATTAGCGAGGCAGTTTGAATAATAAAAAAAAAAGAACGAGGAAAGGCATCATAATCAATCAAATTCAAGTTGCCAACTGAACTTGCAGACACGTTGTCCAACAAATATGTATGATCGTTAATATGTTTATATGTGTACAATAACGGTAAATAAAAAATTAATATTTAGAAATTACTTGTTTGAACGAATCCAATAATATTAAATGCGATAATTTTGTTATTCATATATTTATTTAAATATGTTATCAAAATTCAATAAGAAATAATGTAGAAAAGTAAAAGTGCAATCTCAGGTGGAATGGAAGAAGTAACCGAAAACCATTAACAAAAAAAATACTCCGTACTAAAATTGAATTACACTTTATGGTCGTTCTTTTAATTTTTAATTTTAAGACAATATTATATATATCACCGATTTACGAAGCTGTTAAATACTAATTTCACTGGACACACATTGCATATTAACACCTGTGCAGGTACAATAAAAAGACAATTTCCTGTCTCTTTTTGAACATTAAAGCAGTAGATACCCAATGAAACGCGTCCACGAATTTTGTGTGTAGTAATGACTCACCGATCTTTCTATTAATAAAATTTGGTCAATTCCCAAGTTAAATGTATGTCGATTATTTCCTTTAAAAACAATAATTGTAAAAAAGAAGAAAAAAACATCAAAGTAGATATGCGCATGCACTTGGACCCCTTGTGCAGCAAGTGCATCTCAATTTTAAAATTTCTGCACATCATATTTTAAACCTCGTTTTATAATTGCTGGATCCGTCACTGTATGATGATATAAACTATTCTTGCAGGGCATATAATTGTCTGAATATTTTTTAAATGTAATCTTTTAAGTCTCGACGTTGATTTCGTTATAATAGTCGTTAAAAATGTTACGTGATAATTTTCCCCAATTTTACAAGGATATATATATATCATTTATTATTTCCTTTTTCTTTTCCAACCTCACTTCTTCTCACAACAATCCACTACCTTTATCACCATTCTGCCACTGTCATCACTACCACTTCCAGTCCCATTACTGAGAAGAATTCATAAAACCATAACTCGATTTGTGATTTTGTTGTGATGGATCCGCAACCGAGTGGTGTAAATCGCGGTCATGGTGAATGGATTGGCAATTGGGACCAGAGGATTCGCATAGGTGATGATCGGGTTCACGAGCAGGTATTTCAGTGGAGTATGATAGGTGAGTGATGATGATGAAATGAGACCCTCCTAACGACGATGTTGTTCGACAATCCTTGCAAACTAAACTAACATTATGGTGGTGGCGGCGTACTGGAGGTGTCGGTGGTGGTTGATTGGAGGTGGTAGCGGTCTAATAGTTGTGAAGGCATTGAATTGATGTGGGAAAAAGTGAGATTGAAAAAAAAGAGAAACCAAAAAGGGGAAATGATACATATACTCCTGTAATGTTAGATAAAAACTGTCACACTAGCATTACATGATATTTTTAACGATTGCTATGTAATAGAATTGACATTAAAATTCGAAAACTGCATATTTGAAATCTTGGGTCAATTATTATAAATTTGTAAGTAAATATTTTATAATACCTAAATTTTTTAGTTTGGACAATATTAGAGTCCAAAATTTTAATTTAACCACGAAAACAATAATATACTAGGAAACATGTGCACAGTGACCCATTTGATCAGGTTCTTTCCATTTCCATTTCCATTTCCATTTCCTATCATAAACTGTGCGAAATTAACAGACAAAAAGAAGAATGTCCGATTCGGACATATGAACAAAGTACATCTGACCATGAGTGTCCTTTAGCGATCCAAATGCTGTGATCCTAGTTTAACGCCAGTATTTTCGACTAATTATCAATTCAGAAAGATGTTACGTGATAGAGTTTCATTGTGTTTGTAGTCATATTATAATTTAGATTTTCATCTTATATACTCCGTTGTCTCATTTTAACTTTATTCAATCGATTCAAAAAGTGTTTGATCCTTGATATTTTTCATTGAGGATAGTTAGCAGCGCTTGTAAAAGGTTAATATTCTAAAAATATGTTATAGCGAATTTAACAACACATCACTCAACAATATTTATACTTAGAGAAAGTCTCAAAAAATCGCATTTTCATAAACTTATGGAAAATTCACCGTACTTTTTACCTCAAAATGTTATATTTTTTCATAAAATTTAAATATTGTATTTTAAAAGTTAAAAAAGTAATAATATATATTTGAAAATTAAAATATAAAAATATATAGTATAAAAAAATTCAAAATTTAATATGTAATTTGACAAATGCAGTGTATAAGGTAATTTAAATGGTCTGTCCATAAGGTTATGGTCATGCATCATGTCAAAAGACCCACTCTTTAATAAATTATTGAAACCTAACTTAAACATAGCTAAACGGTAAAAGAAGAAAAATTAAGACACACCTATGCTTGACTCTCTCTCATAATACTCTCGCTGATAATGACTCTTTACCCTATTCCCGTTGCTAATGCTTAACTACGCTCCGCCACTCTATGGCTGAGCCACCGCCTGCAATTGCCGGTGGACCCAAGTCATACGCCTAAACTCTCAACTCACGCCCACCCCCTCTTGCCCATACGCTTCCCCGTAACCCTAACCTCTCTCCAATCACTGAACACGAGGGAGATCTGGCATACCTCTACTCAGATCTGGGAGTTCAATAACTAGCCTCGCACTATGAAAATGCTTTGATTGGAAAATTCCCAAAAGGACGTCCAACTATGAAAAACTACATATGACTTTCAAAACCACGGGCTTCAAAGGCAATTTTCAGCATGGGGTAATAGATTTCAAGCACATTTTGATACGGTTTGAGCTTAAGGATGACTTCCAGCGATGTTGGATTAAGGAACGTTGGATGATAAACGGTAATCCAATGATGGTATTACGGTGAACTCAAGACTTTTCACCCAATTTTGAGTCCTCCATCGTGCCAATTTGGGTAACCATTCGTAATGCCCTCTTTACTATTACAATATCTCTTTAATTCAATCAATTGGCAACCTTATTGGCTCTTATTTGAAAATGGATGCTGCTACTGAAGTATTGACGAGGCCTTCGGCCATTAAAATTTGTGTAGAAATTAACCTAGTTAATAAACTAGACATTTCAATTAAGTTGGGCACTCTGGAGGATAACAAAAGATATGATATTGAATATGATGACATTTCACTATACTACACACACTGCTCTAAATTATGACATGATATACAAAAATGAAGGATAAAAAATCCACAGTTGATGACTAAGCATAATTGGAAACCAACTGGTCACTTTTAATGAACCACCAACTGTTTTAGTTCAGGAATCAGAGGAAATTGAGCAAAACATGATTCACTAGATTCCTACTGATATTCCTACTACTAGCAAGGCCTTAGAAAATGGGATAGATGTCTCCCCTAAGAAGAACATAGACAAAGGCAAAGCAATTTTAATTACCTCATCTCCGGATAAATACTTGGACTCCGAGGACATAAGAGCATCTCCAGCCAGCTTAAATACACCCAATACTGTAATAATCAGTAGTGACAAGTCACTTGAATCCCCTTAATCCAGTAAAGTTGTTAGAAGTGGTGATGGAAAATGCTACATTAGCAATGGAAACATTGCTATCAGCACTATGGAGCTGATTCCTAGTCATAAACATACAGATGGAAACAAAAAATCAATTAGCTAGGAGAATCACTACTCTATACCAGATTATAATGATTTTGTTCTAAAAATTTGCATAATGTTATTACTAGGATATATGAAAAAGATGATTTGTTTTTTACAGTGAACTGTCTACAGGCCTCACAGTTTACTAATGATTTTCATGCCCCCCTATCAATAGAGTAGTAATTTATTTACCTGGACCAATCATAGACTGCATAATCCAACCTTCAAAAGGCTTGGTAGAGCTATTAGCACAAAACTATGGAGAGAAGCCTTCCCTGCAACCTCCATACAGACTCTTAATAGATGTTCCTCTAATCACACACCTTTACTATTTAGTATCAGTAGTAAACTTGAATATTTCCCCAGGAATTTTAGATTCATTGATACCTGGTTGTTCGGGCATGATTTCCATGACCTTGTGAAACACAACTGGTCATTTACCTATATCTCAGCCACCCCTCCAAAGCATTTTTCTAAAACTGAAAAGGCTTAAACCTATTCTGAAATCATGGAATTAAGAAAATTTTGGCAATATTGATAATAATGTCATTAAAGCTAAAGAAGACCTTAGACAAATGGAAATTAATTTCCAAAACTCTAAATCACAGACTGATTTCATCAGTCTCAAAAGAGCTAAGATAACACTTATAAGGACCTTAAAGAAATAAGAGCATTTATGGAAGAAGAAAAGTAGGGTTAAATGGATCACGGAAGGTGAAGAAAACACTGCTTACTTCCACAAGACAAACAAAGAGAGAAGATCTAGGCTGCACATCACCAAAATTAAAAGCTCACATGGGGTATGACTAGATAACCATTCTCAAATTGGCTCAGAAGCTGAGGTTTTTTTCAAAAACCTACTTATTGATGACCAAGATATCACAGCTCGTATATACTACAAACCGTTTTAACCACATCCCATCACTGATCACTAAGAATTAGAATGCCCAACTTATAAAACCAGCTACCTTAGATGAGGTTAAGGTAACCATTTTCATCCTAAATCAGAATGGTGCTCCAGGTCCAGATGGATTTAGCACTAATTTCTTAACAACATGTTGGGATCTGATATCCTAGAAGCCACAAATGACTTTCTAGCTGGCTCACTGATCCCAAGGGGGGTTACAATTACTTGGGTTACATTAATACCAAACAAAGCGACTTCATCTACCTTTAATGACTATAGACCCATAAGTTTGTCTAATGTGGTAAAAAAGATCCTATTAAAGGTTATGATGGAGAGACTAAAACCTCTAATGTTAGCCATTATATCACCCCAGCAGACAGCTTTCATGAAAAACAATGAAATCTATGACAATGTAATTTACTTACAAGAGATTATGAGATATTTCTAATTTAAAAAGAAAAATCCTAAATGTATTATCAAACTTGACCTTAACAAGGCATTTGAGCATCTTACTCAAGTTTGGTTTTCATGGAGCTTTTGTTAGGAACATTATGAATGGTATTACTAATGCTTGGTTCTTTATTCTAATAAATGGAAATCCCACTGGTTTCTTTCCGCCATCTAGAGGGAAAAAACAGGGCGACCAGCTTTCACCTTTCCTTTTTAACATTTTCACAGAGGCTTTTGCTAGAAGCCTTAGTTTCATTTACCTAGAGGGTAAAATCCAGCCATACCAACTGCCACACATTGTTATCCCTAGCTCACACCTAAGCTATGTTGACGACATTGTCATTTTTATCAAAGAAACCAGAATCAACCTCATTAGGATGAGGGAATTCCTTGAAAAGTTTGAAACAACATCAGGACAAAAGATTAACTACCAGAAAAGTAGTTTCTATGTCAGCAAAAATG
>JAUOBV010000010.1:9907015-9926951 GCA_032360425.1 Rubia occidens
GATGATGAGAGGAGAGTGGCGGGAAGGAAGAAGAAAGGTATTTTCCAGCGGCGACGATGGCAGTGATGGTGGCGGTGGCAGTGGCCGGTGACGAGTGTCGGGGCGAAGAGGAAAAGAATTTAGATTTAAATTTAAATTAAATATTATATGCGTATATACGTAGTAGGACGCATAGTAGTAAAATATAGAGCGCGATATAGCAACACCCAAAAAAATAACAATTGAGCGAATTACTAGCTAACAATAGGGTCATTTGAACCAATGTCCCAACCGCTGAGGTACACCCGTGAGTGTAAATTACTAGCTAACACTAGTACTAAGTAACAAAAGTTGTTCGATAGTAATTGAAAAAAGTATGCGGCCTTTAAAGAACCTAGCATTAGCTTGATGAAAGCTATGACGTAGAGCTTAGATATGAACAGAATCATAAGGGGGGATTTGATGAGTAAAATGGTGCTATAATTGGATTCTGATTGTAGACAAAAAAAATTGAGATAAAGTGAAACCAAAAGCTGGTTTTGAAGATAATTAATAACGTATACAAAATTTAATTTGGTGAAACGTAACATCCCCTAATGCATGCATGGCCTGATTTTCTTCTTCTTTTGGCCTAGTTGTGAGACTACCATTTGCGGCACTTTACACTGATTAGTGCCACTAATATCCTCTAATCCTTTTTTCTTAGCACTAATGTTCTCTTAACTTACTTGGAAATGATTTCCATTGAATAGGTGGGAGTTATACTACTGAAGTAAGTAAAGCTGACTTAGAACCTGTTCTCCAAATTTGATCTGAATTGATCTGATTTGAAGCAAACTGAATCGATCTGAACTGAATTAACAAAAATATAACGAAAATAATAATGTATGACTAAATTAAATTAAATTTTACCAAACTAAATTTTCGCTGAATTGAACTGAAATGAAGATAAACTCTAGAGAAAATACTTTATTTTAAAAGTTGAGGGACTTTTGTATTTGCTCCAAATATAGCCCCTGCTTCTACGACACTCACATTTAAAATGGTCCACCAATTAACTTATTTTCCCTAATTTTTTTAGTTATTTGTATTAATGTAATTGTCAATATTCTTGGAAGAGTCCATTTAGAAAATCAAACAAAGATTAATTTAATATCGGACGGAGGGAGTCCGCCAAACAAAGATTAATTTAATATCAAATAATGATTAATTTTGTGTAATATCTGGCCTCCTACTTTACGTTTTTTGTCATTATATAATCATGTTCCATATATTCTTTTCAGTTCATCTTAGTAAACCCGTCATGTTAAGCTTAGAAAAATAGTTAATCGGCTTTGCTCTCTTCATACTGTCCACACATTTACTATCATTCACATATTTCTGCTGTTTAAATGGTAGCGCAAAAACCACATGCGGCAGTACTTCATCTGTCCCATGATTTTACTTGCACTTTTTTGCACGTTTGATCACAGAGGAAGTAGTTATTAGAATCATATGTTCCTATTATAAAATTAATTGGTACTATGTAGGGGTAACTCATTATATTATATATTGAGTTATATGACTGTTAACCATCAATATGAGACTCTAACTCTAACACGCCCCCTTATGTGCAATCATGCGACAGAAAGGGGTAACGGGCAACCTTGGGATCTGATACCATATTAGATTCATGGGGTTCTATTATAAAACCAATTGGTTTTATGTAGGGGTAACCCATGATCTTATATATTGAGTTATATGACTATCAGTGACCAATGTGAGACTCTAACTCTAACAGTAGTATGAAGGGAAATGGGCTGAATTTAGTATTGAAAAGTCTTGTGAAAGACGGCATGTTCATAAGGTTATGGACAGTCTACTGTACTTTTTATCTTAAACATTATATTTTTAAAAAAAAATTATAATATTGTATCTTAAAAGTTAAAACAAGTAATAATGTTTATTTAAATGTGAAAATATAAAAATATATAATACAAAAAAATATTTTTAAATTTCTAAATTAGCATGTAATTTAAAAAATGCAATGTATAAGGTAAAAAATACGTGGACTGTCCATAACCTTATGGACATGCCGCTTGTCAGGGGACTCACTCTTCTGTATTTTAGATCGGAAAAGTTGGAATTTCCACCATTCGCCCCTTGCTTTCCGCACTAGTGCTCAAGCGCCTTCTTCATCTCGCTCACGCGTTGCGCTGTGTGACCACACACAATGTTGTCTGAAATTTTCTTTCTGACATTTACCCGTTCATTTAATTTTAATTCTCAATTCTTCATTATGAATTCAGCGATGTTTATTCAATTCTTTAAAAACTAATAATTCTTATTAGGGAAAAGTGCAAAAATGATCCTATAAAATTGAGAAAGAGCAGGACTGACCTTGTAAAATCTGAAAGTGTAGGAATGACCCTATAAGAATGTTAAAATGTGCAGTTTTACACAATATACACTATTCAGGCATTGACCAATGCAATTCAAACATTAACCTAAAGTGAAAGGACAAAAACACCCCCATAAACTTATAACTAAATATCTAAAGACCATTATACCACCTCTGCACTAATCCCTCCGCCTAGACCAGTCACTGCGCCACCACCTCCGCCCAGACTATCGATGCCACCTTCACACCCACCGCGTCCCCACATCTCCCCTGCCACCGCTCCACCCTTACTTCTCCGTCGTGCGCCATCTCTATCCCCAGCCACTCTTCTCTGCCGCACGCCACCTCTCCCCCGCCACCGCTCAACCCTAGCTCAACCCTTACCTCTCTGTGGTGGGCCATCCCCCCCCGCCACCTCTCCCCCGTCACCGCTCAACCCTAACTCCACCATTATCTCTCCGTCGTGCGCCATCTCTAGCCCCAACCACTCTTCTCCGCAGCTCGCAACCCCTCCCCCACCACCGCTCAACCTTAGCCTATGTGTCATCTCTCTCCCGCCAATCCCCCTCCTACCCTAGTTTCACCTCTCACTCGCCACCCCGCCACTACCGCCAAACCCTACTTGCTCAGCCTTCACATCGGCGAGGCAATATCTTCACAGCCACGAAGAACCCATCAAATTGAAGAACCCATCGAAAAATTTCTTCGTCGCCCAAATCGAAGAACCCATCAAGAACTCAAAGAACAAATCAGCCGTTGTTCAAAAACCCATCGACATGGAAAAATATGAGCGGTGGTGGTGGTGGGCTAGGCAAAGTGATAAGGACGGTGGTGGTGGCTGATTAACAGAAAGATGAGGACAACAGTAGTGGTGAAAAAGGATGAAGAAGGGACAGAGATGAAGAAGGGATACAACGGTGGTGGTGGAAAGAGATGAAGAATGGATGGAGACGAAGAAGGGATGGAGAAAAGGGTATTTTCAGATTATTATTTTTTGAATTTTTAACTCGGGGGTATAATGGTCATTTCACTTATTTCTGGGCAATTTGGCTGTTGACATTTCGGTCAACGAAATCCGAAGTTATTTTTGCACTTTCATATTTTACAAGGTTATTTCTGCACTTTCGACTAAAACATAGTAGGGTTAAAAACACACTTTTCTCTTCTTATTAATCCTCTTAAATCTTCAACTTTTTATAAAATTTCTAAATTATAGAATTGTGGGTATTTTTGATGGAATTGTGTTTATAAGTAAAACTGACTTATTTGAAAGTTTGTGTATCACCATTGATTGCCCTTCTTGGTGGTACTCTCACTTATTGAGGATGAAGTTGGAAGACGATGTACTTTACACATAGGAGCACAAATCAATTTTTGCACCTTAATTGTTGTCAAAATTCAAACAGCTACTATTAGTGAGGACCCTTAAGTTTGATTGAAAGTGACCTAATGGAACTGCGACTCCATATTACCTCAAATTAGTCCTAGCACATTATGATTATGCTTTTCCATGTCACAACTTTTTCACTGGCACGAGAGAAGACGTCCTTAAAACGATTGATTTAGATCCCACATTATGCACATTTATTGCCTTATCAAATCTCATTAACACCTAATTAACTAAGCCACAACAAACTTAATTACCACAACGCTCCTAATAAAACCTTAGAAAGGGATAACATCACTTGTCTCTAACTAAAGGTTAAAAAAAAGTTGTGTCCTAACCAGATGAGAGACTATTAATTATGAAGTTGCATTACTCTTTTTTGTTTTTTCTTAAAAAATTCAGCACACTTTACATTCCACGTGGTAAAAAGTGAATCGTTCTCAACAATTTATTGAACGTTTTACTATGTTCTCTCAATTTTCTTACACATTTTATCTAGCAAAGACAACAACTAAAACTAGTGTGTCAAATTTAAGAAAATGAGAAAATATCCAAAACATTACCTACTTTTTATCAAAATTCACAGTTTCTGGTGCCTTATTTTTACTTTGTCATTTAAAGGTACCTACTTTTCCATTTATATCCTAAAAGGATGCCTTTCAGTAAAATTTGGGTAACATTTTAAATCAAAATGATACTCACTTTCAATTGAAAAATACTTTTCGGAACATAAATGAAAAGATGAATACCTTTCCGAGACAAACTATAAAATGTTGGGTACTCCCTCTATCTCATTTCAAACTGTAATTTAACTATTAATTTTGTCAAAAACCTTCTAATTTTGTCTCTAAAGTTGAATTCGTATATACTTATAAATATTATTGTGCGATACATTGTTAGATTCTTTTTTACATATATTTTTGAAATATCAAATTTTCACAACTTTTAATTATTCTTTATGAAAGATGTTAAAGATCAAACATTTTTCAAGTGTTTAAAAGGTGAAAGTCGAAATGAGATCGAGGGAATATCAAACCATGAATTTTTTAATTTTTTTTAAAACAGGCATCATTCTATACATTTACTCTTAAGAAAACACATGATTAAGTTATTTTACTTCAGGTTCCCAACTTATCAATTATCATCGCATACAAATCAGTCATGTTCTGAGATAAGTACGGCTCTGATCTACTCTTCAAATATATTCTCAAAAAATTGCGTGGCAAGATAAGCTACGATTTCAAAGTTAATCAAACGGATCAATCCTTTTGGGCCACCTTGGGCTGAATAAGCTCAACAGGCCCACTGCTTTCTTTTATAGGCTATGGCACACGTGCCATTTAAATTACCATAGTCCCTCGTCTCAGTTTAAATTACCCACTTGTTTTTTTGGACACTATTCTCTATTAAATTTTGACCACATATTTGAAGAGATATATAAACGATAATTTTTTCGTATGTAATTTTGTTGAATTCGTCATAACAAGTAGTTTATAAATATCAAATTTTTATTTGATGTTATTATATGTAGATTAACGGTCAAACATGTTAATTGAACAGCGTGACAATAATTGGTGGGTAATATAAACTGGGATGAGGAGTAGGGAATTGTTAGAATAAGTCTTATTTCTGACTAGATCAGGATAAGCAGTGTGATTAGATTAGAGTCATTTCCTTATTTTACCTCTCTTGTAATCTCTCTATGTATTTAGTATATGAATACATAATCATTTATGGGAAATTACTTTATCATTGTATCAGCGCTTCGGTCACCCCTCCCCCTCTATATTTTTAGGCGCCAATACAAGGGTTTCAAGTGCATCAACGGCAAGGTTCATGTCACTCGGCATACTTGCTTTGATGAGACTTATTTTTCATTTGCGCCACCTATGGCATCAGGCTCTAGTTCTCCATCTACAGTGTTGGATGTTTCAGCATTTATTGACCCTGAGTTTGAGCCGGCTCTGCCAGCATCTCCGGGTGTGCCACCGTTTTTGTCGCCTTGTACTATTTATTTTGACCATGAGTTGAACCATGCCGCTGCCTCTATTGGAAGCTCCATCAGCCGGATCTCACCATCGGTCAGCCCCGTAGCATCACCCCGGTCAGTCACCCTGGTTCCCTCTCCGGTTGTCTCTCCGATGGCCGCAGCTGCACCACCTCCGCCACGACCCTCCCGGATGGTCACTCGCTCTTCCGCTGGTGCTATTCAACGTTATGATTATTGTGACATTCATGCCCATGGTCTTCTAGAGGCTCTTTTGACTCAGAATGAGATGATTGATTATCGTTCTGCTCTTCAGGATCCCTCTTGAGTCTCATCCATGAACGAGATGATTGTAGCCCTTCGTAGTCAGCACACATGGGATCTTGTTCCACGCCCTTCAGACGTCAATATTGTTGGCTCCAAATGAGTTTATTGGCTGAAGTTTAGACCAGATGGCTTAGTGGATTTCCATAAGGCGCGCTTAGTGGCACATGGTTTCTCTTAGATTCCCAGTTTTAACTTTGATCACAATTTCAGTCCCATGGTCAAAGCCTACCGTTCAGACCATTCTTTCCATTGCCACCATGCGAGGCTGGCCTCTTCATCAGTTGGACGTCAAGAACGCCTTTCTCAATGGCGTGCTTGATTCTCCGATATACAGAGGCTGAACATTGGGGAGATCGGGGGGTGCCTGGTCCCGGCCAACTTTTTTTTTACCATTAGTATTTTATATTTTTCTTGTGTTTTCTTAGTTTGTGTATGGTAAAAAAAAAATTGTGGTCCCGGCCAATTTTTTTTTTTACCATTAGTATTTGTGTTTTCTTGTTTGTGTATGGTAAAAAAAATGCTATGGCTCCCTCAAAATAATTCTTACCGCAAGATATACTATATACAGGGGAAAAGTTGTATTTAAAAAAAATAAAGAGTTTAGAGTAACAAGAAATAGAGTTCCTTTTTATCTAATTTTACCTTAAATATTTATCCAAATTATATTTGGTTTTATCTAATTATACACAAGTTTTTGTCTAATCCAAATTGTACGTATAATATTAAATGTGATTCCAATTACAATTATAGTATTAACCTGAAAATAAATTTTGCCTAATTCAAGTTGTACGCAGTAGTATAATATTAAAGGTAAAAATGTTTTTGATTCCAATTACAAGTTGTATACGTACTAAAAGTCTTAAAATGATTTTGATTCTTGTACGCAGTACGTACGTACGAAATTCATTTAATAGAAATAATATTATTTCAATTAAGATTTGGTTTTTTCTTAATACCAAAATAGTATAAATAGATGTGACATAATTTTAGAAAAAGAAGAGTATAAGCAACCTAGTTGAGAAATTTTATCCTGATGATTTTTCTTAGCAAGTGAAATGGATCTGAAGTGTGAACTGCAACATTATGAGTTAGATTTTTCTACTCATCTAGATTTGAAGAATTTATCAAACATTGGTGAATTGTGTCAGGGGTTTGTGACCACGGAAAAGGTAGACATGTATCCCTTACTTTATAGACTATTGTACCTTGTCTTGACTCATCTGGGATCTACTGCAACATACGAACGAGCTTTTTCAGCCATGAAAATTGTGAAAACATGTCTCCGCAACCTAATGGAAGATGATTTTTTGCGAGATTATTTGTTAGTCTATATTGAAAAGGATATTGCAGATACATTTGACATTGATTCGATCATCGATACTTTTTATATGATCAAAGAGATGAGAGCACAATTTAAATAAAAACAAGAAGGTCGTCCATTTCAAAAATATCAATTTTGTTTTTCAGCACTATTTTATCTTTAGTGTTTGATTTTTGGTCCTTTAAAGGATATAATCTACTACTCTCTTTGTTCCACCATTATTGGTATATTTACTTTTTCACGATTTTCAATGATCATGTTTGACCGTCAATAACTTTTGTTACATATAACAATTTCACATAAAAATTGATATTTAAAATATAGATGTTAAGATGAATCTAACAATATCTCACATGATATATTTATTATAAATATATTAGCTTATATTTAGAGTCAAAGTTTTTCAAATTTGACTTTGAAAAAGTAAACATGGCAATAATGGTGAGACGGAGAGAGTATAATTTTTTATTTTAATTGTCGATTCAATATATATATATATATATATATATATAACTTTGGTCCCCCCAATATGAAATTGCTGGTTCCGCCCCTGCCGGTTTATATGTCTCAACATGTTGGCTACAAGGATCCGGTTCATCCAGACTATGTTTTACGTCTACGTAAGGCCAATTGTGGTCTAAAGCAGACTCTTCAGGCATGTTTCAACGATTCAGCACATATCTCTCCCAACTTGGTTTTCGTTGTAGTTCTGCTGATACTTCCTTATTTGGCCTGTTTTGGGGTTCTTCGCTGCTATATTTGCTTGTCTATGTCAACGACAGTATTCTTATTGGAAATGACTCTACCCTTATGCGGAAATTCATTGATCGCACACATCAGGAGTTTTCCATTAAGGATTTGGGTGCTTTACATTGCTTTCTTGGTCTGAAAGTTACGCCTACTTCATACTTCTTATTTTTCCAAGCAAAGTATGCTCGGGGCATTCTTTCTCGGTCTGGGATGTCAGATGCGGTGCCTGTATCCATGTCATTTCTGTCAAATTCTCAGCTTCACGGCAGTACGAGTCCTTGTTCAAGAATCCGACTCTCTATTGGTCTTTGGTTTGAGCCCTCCAGTATCTCACCACTACCCATTCAGACTTAGCTTTTGTAGTTAATTCTGTCACCCGGTATCTTTAGGATCCTCGAGATGATCATTTTGTGGCTGTCACCAGGATTCTCTGCTATGTTCGAGGGACTTTGCATTTTGGGCTCAATTTTCGATATGCTTTATCACCTGAGGTACTGGGTTATTCAGATGCTAATTGGGCCATATGTTTGGAGACTCGGCGTTCTACTTATGGATATGCTGTCTTTTTAGGCGGTAATCTGGTTTCTTGGAGTGCGAAGAAACAATCCACAGTTTCTCGCTCTAGCATTGGGCCAGAGTATCGGGCTCTGACTAATACTGCTTCTGAAGTTGATTGTTGAGTCATCTTCTCTGCGATATTCATTTTTTGGTGCACCACTTCTGCTTTGTGAAAATAACAATGTGATCTTCTTGGCTCATAATCCGGTTGCTCACAAGCGGGCGAAGTACATCGACATTGATTATCATTTTGTTCAGGAGTTATCTCTTCTAGCAAGTTTTGTGTTGCTCATGTTCCTGCTTCTCTTCAGATAGTGGGCATGTACACCAAGGATCTCTCACGTCCGTTGTTTGAGTTTTTTAGATCCAAACTTTGCATCTGACGTTTCGCTTGAGAGGGGTGTTAGAATAAGCCAGATTCCTGACTAGATCGGGATAAGCATTGGAACTATATTGGAGTCATTCCCTTAGTTTACCTCTCTTGTGATCTCTCTGTATATTCAATTTATGAATACAGAATCATTTACGGGAATTACTTTATCAAGAATATTTCATGCCTCCTTATAGCTGATCTATTTATCATCAATCCAGAACGTCTTTCCAAATGAACATCAATTCATTGTACATTCAATTATACAATTGTTGGAATATTATGCTAAAATAAATAAAATGGAATTTCATCTAACTTTTGAACGCCATTTTAAGTGTGATTCAAGCTGGGGTTGTTGAGTGAGACTCGAATTGATATGGAATTATCCTCGTCGGTACCACAAAATTGAATATTTAAACTCTTAAAATGGAAAAGTGTGAATGAGATATGAATACTCAAAGTGTCACACATGAAATAAAAATTATCGCGGTAATACAACCCATTATAAGTTCTCTCATTTTTTTACCATCCAAAAAGCATATGGATCCTACTGAAATCCAATCCAAACCATATTAAGTGTTCCTAATTAGATATTTATATTTGTTAAACGTTGTGATAGCATATTTTGAAACCCGTTGACTCTTATCATCTCCTAACATATCATTTCAATCCAAATGGAATATAATAAATTCAAACCAAGGAATAACAAAAATAGCACATAGCACCAATTTAACCAAAAATCCAAAGAATTTAAACGTCAACATCTCTAATTAAAACATCCTCCAAACAATAAAATGAGGTCCAATAATAATCTGGAAAAAAAATCAAACTAAGAAACTCCAATAATCCATCATCATCATGCAAACAATGCAGCAACAGAAGCTCCAAGCACCATCCCCCATGAAGCAACCGCGACGGCCGGTCCCGAACCGGAATGTGGGGCCGGGGGTAATCCCGGAGCCATCCCTGGGCCGGATTCAGGCGGCCCGGCAGGCTCAGGAGCAAGCGAAGGCCATCCCCCGGGCGGGCTGAGAGGGATGACGTCGATGTACAACCGCTGCCCTGCCCGGCAGTGCTCAGGATCTCCACTGACGAAGTACACCGGGCCGGGCTTTTCGAGGGTGATGAGCGTGTCGTTGCCGTTGATGTAGACGGTTTGGTACGGCCCGGTGATGTTGCAGTGGTAGTATCCCCATTTGTCCACCTTCACCACCGAATCATTGTAGTACACGAAACCTGGGAAACAAAAATAAATAAAAATCAAACATTACATTAAATAATAACTATAAGTGAGTGAGATTTTTTATAAGTAAAATCGAATGAACTGTACCATGTAACGTAGATTGACAAGAAGTTTTTTTTAATGAATTTAATATAGAAAAAGACATACTCGAAATGTTTACACGAGTATTTAACGTTGATAGTAACTATATAAGTGTAATAATGCATGGTTTAAAAATATGAAAGTTAGAAGGTAAAATTTAACCCAGTGAAATGGTTTGCATTTTTTACAAAAATTAATAGAATCAAACGTTACATAAAGTAATAAATGAGAAATTTGTACTAACTCTACTATGTAACATACTCAAGTTATGATCAAAAACTTCATCGGTCATAAAATCATCAAAACCGTAACTATATAAATGTGATAATGCATGCATTGTTTTAAAATACAAAAGTTAAAGAAATAAATGAATACCACAAGTTAAAACTCGATCAAATTATTGTTTCACAAATAAAAAATGAAATATAAATAGGCAATACTCGTTCCATTTTCACAACATGCAAAATATTTTTAAAAAACAAGAAGAAGATAGGAAGAGTAAGAACTGACGAAGTAAGTCCCCGACGTGAAATTTCCTCGCAGCAGCCCACGCAGCATAAAGATCAGTTTCGTTAACATCGGGAACTCGCCAGCCAGAATCATCACCGACGCTGAACTCCTCCACGGCCGTGGCTTGAGAAGAAAGGGTGAAAAAGACGAGGAGAATGAGCAAGGAAGAAAGAGCGCAAGAGGGAGAAAAATTGAAAGCCATTGTTTGAAGATGAAGAAAATGAAACGATATGCTTAATTTGGCTAATGAAATTCTTTCTCAAGTTTGTTAGGGGATTAATGGAGATTATGGGGTGCTAATTAGGTTGTATTTATAGGGTGATTTGAAGAGGAATGGGGTGTTATGATTATGGGAAATGAATGGGTTTTTATTAAGAGTGTAATTAGTGGTGTTTAGGTTACGTGGAGAACGTGGGGTTAATTAGTGATCAGCTTTGGCGGTTTAATTCTTTTGGTGTAATTAGTGGCATGAGTTCGTGGGAATTTGGAAACCATTTTCTTGTCGACCTAGTCTACTTTGAGTATTTTTTGTAAATCAAGAATTATGGATCTCAAGAACTGTAAACTGCTAACAAAGAGGATTGATTCTCCAAATTTAATAAAAATTACACTTTTATCTCGTTTTGTACACTATTCCGACGTCGTCCCATTCAAAGTTCTATTGTTTTAAGATTGTTAATTTCAGTTGTGTTTGGCAGAGCTTTTAACCTGTTTTACTTATAAATTAAGCACTTTTTAGTATTTGGTAAAATGCTAAAATAATTTATTTTAAAAGCATGAGCTAATTTTGAGGGAAAAGTAAAAGCTGATCCACTTGCTTTCAAAATAAGTCCGTTTTACTTATAAGCACGGCTCTACCAAACGCACCACCCTCTAATGCAAGATGATTATTCCAAGTACCGGTTTCGCATTGTACAAAAACAATTTCCCCAGATTTTCATAAGTCATGCAAGCATCATAATAATTTTTTAATTTATAAAAAGGGACCAACTGTCATGGGTCACACTCTGTTGGAATGTCACGACTACCGCCTAGTTTCCACGCACGTCGTACTCAACCTGGTTGCACACGGCACACCAGGCCTTTAGAGGGGCGTGGACGAGTATGCAACGAAAATACACACATGTTTAGATTGGGAGCAAGGCTTCACAATGAGGCAACAACAAAGCAATACAAGCCCCGACAACTGGGGAGCAAGTGCTCGTTTTCAATATATTGTAAAAAAATAACCGGATGTGGGTAGCCCAAAGATTAATCCCTAAACGATTATTTGAAGTACGAATTGTACATTAATACACGAAGATTTTGCTTATTGATTTGTTCTGCGTAGATGAGAGATTACTTGTATGTTCGACCAAAAAAAAGGTAGTGCACCCGATACCCAAAATATTTTTTTGCAACTAGCCCCTTCAAAATGTAGGATATATGTTTTCAACTCATAATATGAATAAGAAGAAGATAGTATTTCGTAACAAATTGCAGTACTATCATCTCATTTATCAAAATTTTCATTTTCACCAGTCTTTGAAAGTAAAACAGCTTTCCAATATAGCTGAACATTTGCTCCCCCAGCCTATCTAGAGCAAAGAACTGCTACATTATCTCATAAAAAACTACACCATATTTCAAAAATCAAAACTCAACAAACTGCATGTAGTGAAAGAATCAGATTTGCCAAGAAAAGCTTCAAATTGCTCTCACATCAAACACTCTTTAAAGCCGATTCCTTGTTCTGTGTGATCTTATCTTGCAACTCCAAACGCTTAGCTGCTCTGATATCGATCAGGTTTGGAGGAAACTGTTGAATAGAGCCGTGCAACGTGACTAGGTTGAAGAACTCTTTCTTGGTCAGGCTTTTCTTCTCCACCAGCTCATCAACCACAACATCCATCAGTTTCTTGTTGCGCACAAGAATCTGCAAGAAACGTCGGTAACATCAGAATCAGAAATCTTCGTGCTAATTCTGATACATACCTCTTGTGCATGATACGTACCTCTTTCGCACGTTCATAGCACTTATCAAGGATGCGCACAGCCTCAGTATCAATGTCCTGAAATGTACGATTGTAAGAAGTCAGTTAGGTCAAAGCAAAAGCAGAAGTCACAGAGTTCGAGGTGATCTCTTACATTTAGACGATCAGTAACCCAGAAATTGTTCAGACCATAGTGTTTCTCAGACAGACCCCCTAGGACAAGTGTTCGAGCAGCTGATCTAGCATTGTCTGCAGTCTCTGCCCATATTGTGCTTAACTGCACCATATACGAGGGGGGAAAAGACGGAAATTAGCTTACCAGTTAAAATATCCGAGTTCATCTCCTGTAATATTGAGCCTCATGACACAAACATTTCTTCAAACTTGATGACAGGGTGGGATTACCTGGCCCTCGCCATACCATAACTCGTCAGCTGCACGTGGTGCCAGTTGAACAGTGATATGATCCAAGAGTGATTGGCGACTGCAAGAAAGTGGATCTAATTATTGATTATATAACCAAGTTATCCACATTTATTAGATAGATCGTTGAGGTTAGGTACAAATTAAAAATTATACTACACGATCATCATTGTTGATGGCAAAAGGCTGACATACCTTAGCATTCCTTCTTTAAACTTTACTTGATCCATTTTCATCCTGACGTATCCGAGCTCCCTTCCAGCTCTAGGAGAAATGGTTACCTGCAAAAACAAGAGCAGCGACAGTTCACTGTTGGTTTAAATCACGACCAGATATGCTCACTGACAAAGTTGCAAGAAATCTAAAACTTCCAAGTTCTCGTATCGTATTATCATGAAAGTTAACTGCAAATTGAGTGTGGGATCGTACAAATTCGATATTTCTGAGGTCGGGGAAGTTCACAGCTGCAACTGCCATTGATGCTTCATTTATAGCTAATCGCTTCCACAACTCCGGGCTCCTGTCTTTTCTATCTAGCATTCCTCTTTCTTCCATTTGTACGGCTTGCAACATATCATCAGTTGTTATCTGTAGAAACGTAAAATTCACACTAGTGTCCAAAAATATCTATGCCTAATTCTTCAACTAGTATAAATGATAAAAAGAGCTTGTGATTCCTCAACTCAAAAAACCCAAAAAGAAAAATGGCGGGCATAGCTTTGATAATAATTCACAGTTATCATTTTACTTTAGATTCTAAATGCACATATACCTCGGTTCTTCCTTCACGCATCATGGTAATAGCAGCAACCTCAACAACATTTGCAAGCTCCGCACCGACCATTCCATCAGTCATACTGGCCACAGCCATATAGTCCAAGTCTGGAGCCATTGGCTTCTTACGAGCATGCACCTACAAGCACCGGAGAGTAAAACACCATTTTCTTGAACAAGATCGTTAGTATTCAAACGACTCAAAGCATACCTTCAGAATTTCAGTCCGCCCAATCAACCCTGGCTTAGGTATATATATTTTTCTATCAAATCGTCCAGGTCTAACGAGAGCTGGATCCAAGATATCTGGTCTATTAGTCGAAGCAATGGTGATCACTTCGCCTCTACCCTCAAATCCATCTAAGCTTACAAGAAGCTGAAACAATTGCACATTATATTATATAATAAGGAACCAAATATCAGCACCTGAAATTGAGACCTGAATATTTTATGTACAAGGAACCTGATTCAAAGTAGCATCACGTTCTTGTCCACCAGAACCCTTAATCAAACCACGTTCCCTCCCGACGGCATCTAACTCATCAATGAAGACAACAGATGGTGCCTATGCACACAGAGTATCATTGCTCAGTATAGGTACACATTGTAAGAACTCAAGAAAGTAAAGACAAAACAAATCACAATTTTATCCATTAGTTAAAAAGGAAAGGGGGGAAAAAGAATAAATGAAAAGGACCACTTGTTTTAAAACTTACATTTTCCTTTGCTTCTTGGTAAAGGGCTCGAACACGAGAAGCACCAACACCAACATATATTTCCACAAACTGAGAGGCGGAAATTGAAAAGAAGTTCACACCTGCCTCCCCCGCCACCGCTTTTGCCAGTAAGGTCTTCCCCACTCCCGGTGGACCACAAAGAAGAATTCCTCCTGGAATTATAAGTAAAAAAATCAGCATCTAAAATAAGAAATGAAAAATTACTCTAATCCTAACAGACTGAAGTCTAAAATACAAAGAAACCACAAACTAAACCAAACCGCTAAAAGCTCAACCCTGATTTCATACCAAAGAGAGAAGCAGCATGAAAAATCATTAGATATACTTATAATATAATCAGGCTGGGTAATATGTAATCAGCATTAAGAACTTCTTTGAAGCAAGGAGCCATATGCACGACAATCAGCACCAATATGTACCTCTGCCATATCCAATGATATAAATTTACTGTAACATTTTATTGAAAACACACTGAAGTTCTAAAATTAAATAATAATTTTTAAAAAAACTGCAAACAACTCATATCACCAAAAGCTTAGCCTTGATTCTGAACTGAAAACATATTTAGCATGTAAGAACATAAGATTTAAATGGTACAATTTAATGATCGTAGTGAATAAGTAGCAGAAGACATTAGCTTACACAGAAAAATTACCAGGTATGCGAACTCCTCTCCTCCGATACATCTCCCCATGGGTGAAAAACTTGACAATCTCCTCAAGCTCTTCTCGGATTTTTCCAAGACCCGCTACATCCGTGAACTTCACATCCAAACCTCTTTCCAAGTACTGTGGAAGTCTCTTATTCCTCGCTCTCCTCACACGGGCACCAGACTTCATGAATTGCATAGCCATCTTCATATACGGGTTCTCCTCCCCTTTCCCTTCCCCTTCCTCTTCATCCTCTCCCTCCAACCCCTCCATCTCCCTTTCCAACTCCCTCATCTTCTTCTTCTCCTCGGCCTCTGCCTGCTCAATCTTCCTCCTATCATCATAATCCTTCTGATGCTTCTTGTAGCTCAAAACAACAGTATAGTAGAACACAAAAAAGAAAATTAGCCCGAGCCATCCAACCACAGTGGGATCACTAGCTAAATCATCCCACATCCTCGACATATCCTCAGACCGCGTCTGCGCTTTACGCAAACTCTTCCGAAACTTAACCTTCTTCATCGCCTGCTTCCTCCTCCTATCCGCCATCTTCTTCTCCATCCTCTCTGCCTTCTCCATCATTTCCCTCTCCTCCCTCATCTGTTCCAACTCCTCGTTCCTCTTCCTTTTCAACTCCTCCCTCATTCTCTTCAACTCCAACGCCTTCTTCGACTGCGGCTTTTCCTTAAAAAAAGAAAGCATCCACATAGGAATATTCCCAAGAAATCCCAAATACGGAGACGGGATCTCAGGCCTTTTCAACGGCGGAGTATAAGCATTAACACAACATTCATCAATCTTCAATTCATCCCATTTAGCCCAAAACGTAGGGTCCCCTTCAGCAGAAGGCAACACTACCCTAACCACCTTAGAATCATCATCCAAAACAGCAAGAACCACCTCAGGCCTCTGCTTAAACCCTACATTGGGGGGTTTTACAATATGCTTAAGCCTATTTTGTACCTTCAAGGTTATAATTTCGCTGTAGGGCAGCCTCTGGGACACAGAAGGGAGGCCCTGTGACCATTTTTTTAATTCCTGGGGGGATAAAGCTTCTGACTTTCTAACACTACGCTTCCTTGCGGATACTTTTGCAGCTAATACAGGCTGGGTAAGGAGGGATGAGGAGATTACAGTTAAGGTTACAGAAAGATTGAGTAAATTCAAATGGGATTTCCTAAACTCTGAATTTTCTTGGGTTTCTTCGGAGCTGTCAACGTTGTGGCATGAACGAACTGGTCTTTTGAGGATGATTTTACGGGGTTTTGAATGAAATTTAGAATGATGATGCAGAAGATAAAAGGGAGGCAGGAATGAAGAGGAAAAACCAGTGCAATAGCCGGCCATTGATACCATGAAGCAATAGAATACGCACTACTTACAGTTACATAGGATTGAGAAAACGCCCAGATGGAGCAATCCAACCTTAGCCATTAGAATTGGAGCTCAAAACTGAGCGTGTTCTTGGTTGCTTCAATCACTGCAAATATTTGCTCCCAACAAACTTCCCTTCCAGTTTTGTTTCTTCAAATTACATTTACTCCCATCAAAGGTTCATGTAAATTTTCATATACGCCCAAGTAAAAAATGTGAATTGCTATTTTACTCTATTTATACCTTATAAATACAAAATGTATTAAAAAGTAAAATTAAAAATAAAATAAATTCATATAATATTTTAAATTTTATAAAAATGCTACATCCGTTTCATTAGATGTGGCACCATAGCTCTTGTTGTTTGGATTTAGGAGAATAAAATGAATGGATGAAATTAAATTTAGAAAGAAAAAAGTATAATAAGTGGATGAAATTGAAAGAATCTTGTTATAAAAAGAAAGTGTGCTAAATTCACAAAAACAACCAAAAAAAGAAAGTGTGTCACATCTAATGAAACCGAAGGAGTATGATTTATTAGTGGTGGTAGGGCATGGGTTTTCAGCTGTGGTCTGGCGACGGCAGGTGATGCCCCGCGACTTTTCAATGGTAGTCCGGCCAATTTCCGACCATTTTTTGGCAACTTCAGCGACGGTCCAACGAAGTTCCAACGGTCGATGGTTCGCATCCGAAATTTTGTACTTGTGGCTCTCATCGCATGGTCCTCATCCAAAAAAATTAGCTCACATCGCATGATGGTTTAGTTTTAATTTTAATACATTTTGTATTTATAAGGTATATACACAGGGCATATACAGTACGTGAAATAACAACACCCTACAAATGGATTAGTGTCCATGTCTAAAATATTAAGACCCTAGACCCATATAACCGTAATTATACAGTATATAACTTTATTTATTTTTTATGTCAAGAATAAATATGATTAGAAACTTTGTATTTTTATCTCAATCAAAAAAATATCTCTCATGTATTGGTTTTGATGTTTGATTTTCAATGTTTTAGTATGGATTGAATAGATTCTGGCTAGGTAGGACAGGGTAGTCCAATTTGGGGTGGGTTATGGGTTTTCTTACAGGTTTGATGCTATCTACTGTGTCCGATTCGAGGTGGGACGCCATCTCAAGTTGGTTAACAAATCAAGCTGATGGGTTTAGGTCGCGCTTTCAGGTGGTTTACAGTAGAGAACCAACATAGATGATGTATCCTTGTAGATTATGTATTATGTTTATGCTTTCTTTCATTATGCCACATAGACCTTTGTTCTAAATGTAATATTTAGTGTCTATGTGTAAATGAGCCTAGCTCATATCTCGCTGTAATAGATCAATCAAATGTAGGCTATTAGCCAATCTGATAATCAATATGAAGGGTTGGATCCCCTAACATCCCCGTCATTGACGGTTTAAAATTAAAAATAAAAGATAAATGAAAAATAAAAGGCAAACTAAGTACAAAATATGTTCTTGTTGAGTTTGACTTACTGACTGCTTCTTTGTTCAAGAACTATTTGAAAACTTCTCATGGCTAGTCAAAAAGTTTCAAGAAAACACACTCAAAATTTTATGGCCATTATAAACTACACAACATTAAAAACGCATCAATGTCAATCTATAGTTATTTTTTTACTTTTATATACCCTGATTTTATATAACTTTTAATAAAAATCCTATTTTACTTCACTTCCTTCTTTCTGTTCTCAAATTCATCCCACCACCACCCTTTAATACTCTCTTCTCCCTTTTTAATTTCCATGTTGCTCTTTATTTACTCGTGATCATGAACTCCTCATTTCTTTTTTCTATATTTCTTTATTTTTTCTTGTTAAGTTATGCGATCCACCACTTCTACCCACCACCATCACCCCAAATCAAGAACACAAAACTCATAAAAATTATTATGTAAATGGATCTCCATTTAATCCTAATCACTAAAAGTATAGTTAGTAAATTTCCATTACAGGCCCCATAAAAGAACCTTTTGAGATAAAATATATTTTTTATGGTCGGAGTAAGGTATATAATTTGGGGGGTGTCACACTTAGAGTTTTTTTTTACACTGCACAAAAAATAATAATTTTAAATTAATTTAAATATATCTTAAATTCGGTCTAGATCCGTAGATCCATGTCCATCTTATATGATTCGATTATAATATTTTGAATATAATGGATCAAAATCGATAAAGATTCATAGTGTAATGGATATGGTTTTTGGTTAACCCTAATGGCTGCCCCTCTCCCCCAATCAATCAAAATGAATCCCGCACTCTTTTCTCTTCCCCATCTTTGTCTAGATCCATAGTTCACTTTCACATGTTTCAATTTTTCTTATATACTCTCACCCTCCTCCCTCTCTTCTCTCTCCCAACAATTCTATATTTGTTCTTCGTGTCTCTTTCTGTTTTTTTTAAATTTAAACTCGTTTTGGTGCAAGATAAATATTTGATTATTTTTTGTTTCCTTAAGGAGTTAGAACTTAGGTTTTGGTTGTTAATTGAACATGTTTTGTTTAGTTATGATGTTTCTATTCATTTCAATACTTAGTTTTGATTTTTAGAGGGTTAGAATATCTGGTTTGATCCCGAACATTATTGTTAATTTTTTGCTTCATCTTTGACAATATATGTTGGTTTCATGGTGTATGTATATCTTGTGTTTTATTTTGGTGAGGTGTTTAAATATTTTTTGCAAGCTTGTTCTTGGTGTAGTTTAACTATTTTTTGTTCTAGTATCCCCAAAAATCAATTCTAAAGTACATTTTTGATGAAATCGTAAGTTTTTTGGGTCTTTTCATTCAATATAATGTACTTTGTCCATCTCAGCACTATTTGCAGTCATACATTTTTACACTATTTTCTATCAAAGTTTGACTGTATATTTATATATATGAACCACAATATTATCGTATATGATATTATTGAATTCGTCATAATAAGTTGTTTCTAAATATCAAGTTTTTATTTTTATTATTGTAAGTTGGTAAAAAATATTAACTGCCAAACATTGTTCTTGAAATTAAGGTGAAAATAGAGCTGGGAGGGAGGGAGTATGCTTTGTAGATCTATTCTTATTAGGTTATGTTAAACCAAT
>JAUOBV010000010.1:9970972-9983038 GCA_032360425.1 Rubia occidens
GTGGTTGACAGTCATATAACTCAATATATAAGATTATGAGTTACCCCTACATAGTACCAATTAATTTTATAATAGGATCCCGTAATACCACTTATGTCAAGTAGGTAGAGTTATATTAACACTTACCCTTTAGTTTAAACACAATAAAAGAACATGCATCAATACAAAAAAAATGAAAACAAAATAATTAAACGGTAGGATGACATAAAAGGCGCGAAAAGGGCAAAATAGTCCAAACGCAAACGTCACTCAAAACAGTCCAATTCCCCTCTCTCTCTCTCTCTCTGCAGACATATAATAGCGAGCCTGCTGAATACGGAGATGAACAGTTCGTAGTGGTACATTTCTGTATTCTTTTTTCACCCCCCAAAAAGCCAAGAAAAAGTGACGAAGAACGAATCAATGGAACCAAAAAGCACCCACAAAATCCCCCCTCTCTAAAAACCCCCTCCCCAGATCCATCTTCTTCCCCTATGTTCCAGACCCATGAAGATCGGGTCGGGTAGTTTCAGCTCCACCTGGGTCCACCGCAAGAAAAGCCTCCACACCATCTGACTCCGTCAAAGAACACGTTTTTCTTGGTGGGTTTTCGGCTTTACATTGGACGAGAGCTTTGTTGTATGGTGGAGGAAAGAAGAAGAAAAGGGCTGTTGTTGTTGATTTTTATATTATTGTTGTTGTAATTATGATGGCGACTAGTAAGGATAGTAGTAGTAATGGAAGCAAGGGGGTTATGGATAACGGGAAGTACGTGCGGTATACTCCGGAGCAGGTGGAGGCTCTGGAGAGGCTTTATCATGATTGTCCGAAGCCCAGTTCGGTCCGGAGGCAGCAGCTTATCCGGGAGTGCCCCATTCTGTCCAACATTGAGCCCAAGCAGATCAAAGTCTGGTTCCAGAATCGAAGGTGTGAGACCATATCTGTGTTTGTGTGATTCTGTTTGGAAAAAGACGAGTTCTGGTGTTGTTTCGTGCTGGGATTGCTGGATTTTGCTTGGTGGTCTTGCTCCCTGAGGAGAATTCTGTGTTTTGTGTTGGAAAGATGAGTTCTTGATGTTGTTTTGATGTTGGAATTGTTGGGTTTTGCAGGAAAAATGAGTTCTTGATGTTGTGTTTTGATACTAGGATTGTTGGTTTTTGTATGGTTATCTTTCCCCTTTTCGGGGATTCTTTGTTATGTGTAATTTTGCTGTAAAAGTGAGTTCTTGATGTTGTTTTTAATGCTGGGATTGTTGGATTATGTTTGGTGATCTCGCCCCTCTCTGGAATTGCTTCTTGTATCTAATTTTGTTGGAAAAATGAGTTCTTGATGTTGTTTTTCTGAACTGGGATTGACTTGCTAGAGTTTGTTATTTTGTGGAAATGCAGATGCAGGGAGAAGCAGAGAAAGGAGGCATCGCGGCTGCAGACTGTTAACCGGAAGCTCACAGCAATGAACAAGCTCCTGATGGAAGAAAACGATAGGTTGCAGAAGCAAGTGACTCACCTTGTGTACGAAAATGGCTACTTTCGCCAGACTCATCCTCGGGTGAGTTGATTAAGATTTAAGATCCTGCATTGATTCATTTTCATTGCTGTAATTGGATTTCTAATCATAATTCATGAATGGAATAATCGAGCTTTCGTTAATGGCTGCAGAAAACTCTGGCGTCCAAAGATACAAGCTGTGAGTCTGTGGTGACTAGTGGTCAACACCATTTGACACCTCCGCGTCCTCCAAGGGATGCTAGTCCTGCAGGGTAAGTGTTAGTGGGAATTTAGATGTTGGGTCGTTTTCTTTTTAGGAATAGTGCGCTTTATAATTTTGTTTTTGTTTACTTTTCCAGGCTTTTGTCCATTGCAGAAGAGACTTTAACAGAGTTTCTTTCAAAGGCCACTGGAACCGCTGTTGAGTGGGTCCAAATGCCTGGAATGAAGGTACATTAACATCCAAACTAAAATTATCTCCAGACAATGAGGTTTTGAATACCTGCGTGTCTATTTTTGAACATTCTCTTACTGCTGATGCATGGAATGAAGTTGAAAATTAAATTTTAACCCTAATTTAGACAATATTAAGTTTTTGCTCTGATTTTATTGATGTTCTAGGGTGTTGTGATCTTGTTTCTCCCATTTATGTCTGAATTTTCCTGAAAATAATCACGATAGTTTCCTGTTTGTATATTAGTGGACTATCTCTCACTATTAGAGTGGCTGTGATGCTGGAGTTCAGTTCTTTACAAATGCTCAAACTTTCATTTCTTATCTTTTGTGTTGGTTAATATATCAAGGTTTGTTAGTCTTGTTTTGTCCTATGTTGAACTGAATTGTCTTGGCTTGTTTTTTGAGTTGCTAAATAGGTCTTCTTATCTTTGATACCTTCTGATCCTATTATGAATTGAATATTCGCTGTTAACTCGTGTAGCCTGGTCCGGATTCCATTGGAATCGTTGCTATATCTCATGGTTGCACTGGCATTGCAGCAAGAGCATGTGGCCTCGTTGGTCTTGAGCCTACAAGGGTAAGTTGGTTGGAGTTTGAGTCATCATTTCCCTCCTTTCTTGGAAACAGTGAGAATATTGGGTCTTAAATGAAGACTATGGCTTTCAGGTTGCAGAAATCCTTAAGGATCGACCATCGTGGCTACGCGATTGCCGGGCAGTTGATGTCTTGAATGTCCTGCCTACTGCCAATGGTGGAACCATTGAACTTATTTACATGCAGGTGAGACTTGAGTTGCACGTTCATGTCTTTTCTACCATACAATTTAACTACAGTTTTTACTTGCAACATATTCTTATATCTGTTCATATGTAACAGTTGTATGCCCCAACAACACTGGCTCCTGCTCGAGACTTTTGGTTAATACGCTATACTTCTTTGATGGATGATGGCAGCCTAGTGGTGGGTATCTTTTAAAGCATATTTTATTTATGCTGTATTTAAAAAATAAGTCATTTTGAGGTACTCGTACTAGAATTGAATTTCTGGCTGACTTTATATATATCAAGGTCTGTGAAAGATCTCTGAGCAATGTTCAGAATGGTCCAAGCATGCCTCAAGTTCTTAATTTTGTTAGAGGTGAAATGCTGCCAAGTGGTTACCTTGTTAGGCCTTGTGAAGGGGGAGGATCGATCATCCACATTGTCGATCATCTGAACTTAGAGGTGAAGTTCTGTGTTTCTTGTTTAAATATCATGTTTCAATTACTTCGCTCACTATTGTGGAGCTAATGTGAGAGTATCATCTTACGCTACCAGGCATGGAATGTCCCGGAAGTGTTGCGACCGCTATATGAGTCATCAGCTGTGCTTGCACAGAAAATGACAATGGCAGTAAGATACCGAATTCAATCTACATTTTTAGTACATTGAAGATTTGGATACTGCTCATTCTATGTTTCTTCTCTTTCTTTCATGAAGGCTTTGCGCCATTTAAGGCAGATAGCACTTGAAGTGTCACAGCAGCCTAATGTCACTAATTGGGCAAGGCGACCAGCTGCTCTTCGGGCTCTTACCCAGAGATTGAGCAGGTACAAAATCTTATCAACGTTCTAGTTTCTCTCTAGCATCCTAAGTTTTCTCTAGATTTAAACTCATGATTATGGTATTTCAGAGGTTTTAATGAGGCACTGAATGGGTTTACCGATGAGGGCTGGTCTTTGATTGGAAATGATGGCATGGACGATGTCACTGTCCTAGTAAACTCCTCGCCCGAGAAGCTGATGGCCTTGAGCCTCCCGCTTAGCAATGGATTTACACCTGTGTGCAATGCAGTCTTGTGCGCCAAAGCTTCTATGCTTTTGCAGGTCATCTCGTTGATTGTATTATTACATTGTCATTTATCATTGTTGATTTAATTGCAATCTCGGTCATCAGTTGAGACTAAAATTCTTGCTTTGTCCAGAATGTCCCTCCAGCAATACTTCTTAGGTTTCTACGGGAGCATAGATCAGAATGGGCGGATAATAGTATCGATGCTTATGCTGCTAGTACTATCAAGATCGGTCCTTGTGGCATACCAGCATCAAGAGTTGGTAACTTTGGTGGCCAGATAATACTTCCATTGGCTCATTCAGCTGATCATGAAGAGGCAAGCTTTTCCTTCTACTGTCTCTGTATGCATCAACGTGTATTCATTCGAATTTTGTCAAAGGCTCGTCTTTCTTTTGGTTTCTGAGGTATTTATAAACATCATTTTGTCTCTTGTAGATGCTGGAAGTCATTAAATTGGAAAATGTGACTCATTCTCCCGAAGATCTATTAATGCCTAGAGACATGTTCCTCTTGCAGGTGACAATTGAATGTCATTTGACCTGGTGCGATTTGCTCTCACTCTCTTACACTTTCTGCGTTTTTCTTGCAGCTTTGTAGCGGAATGGATGAAAATGCTGTCGGTACATGTGCAGAGCTCATATTTGCTCCTATCGATGCTTCTTTTGCTGATGATGCTCCCCTCCTGCCTTCTGGTTTTCGGATCATTCCTCTTGATTCTACTAAGGTTAGCTCTACTTGAACTATACTTCATCAGTCTGTCCTTGAATCCGACTCACGTGATGCAAAATCTTGCAAATGTCAAATAGGAAACCTCTAGTCCAAATCGCACCCTCGATCTTGCTTCTGCTCTAGAAAGTGGACAAATGGGGAATAAAACGTTAAGCGAGATTGCTGTCAGCAGCGGCACAACCAGATCCGTTATGACAATTGCTTTTGAATTTGCATTCGAGACTCACATGCAAGAGAGCGTAGCGACAATGGCCAGGCAGTATGTTCGCAGCGTGATATCTTCCGTTCAAAGGGTGGCTCTAGCACTCTCCCCATCCAACCTTGGCCCTCATGGGAGTCTGCAATCGCCACTCGGTACTCCTGAAGCACATACACTCGCACGCTGGATCTGCCAAAGCTACAAGTGAGTATAATGTTCCATCTAGATCTGTGTAAACTGAAAAGTTCACCTTAAATGTGTATTGAAATGTTTCCATTTTTGGTAGGTGCTACCTCGGGTTGGAGCTTCTGAAAGTTGTTGGAGAGGGAAATGAATCCATCCTCAAATCACTGTGGCATCACTCGGACGCTGTTTTGTGCTGCTCTCTCAAGGTTTGTTTTTCTTTATTGTAACGATGCAAACTTTTGCATTTTCATAACAAGTTTTAATCAACTTGCTTTTGAAACGATATTCTGCAGGCATTGCCGGTTTTCACATTTGCTAACCAGGCTGGTCTCGACATGCTTGAGACAACCTTTATCGCGCTTCAGGACATAACCTTGGACAAAATATTCGATGATCACGGGAAGAAGAATCTGTACTCGGAATTCCCACAAATAATGCAACAGGTATGAACTCAGAGACCCGATTCTTAATCGAAGGGCTAGATTTTAATCTGTTGTAAATTTGGAACAGGGTTTTGCTTGCCTTCAAGGTGGGATTTGCTTGTCGAGCATGGGAAGGCCTGTTTCGTTCGAGAGAGCGATAGCTTGGAAAGTTATGAACGAAGAAGATGATGCTCATTGCATCTGCTTTGCTTTCTTAAATTGGTCGTTTGTTTAACTTTCATGGTATCAAACAAACTATCATAAAACTACTTCCTCTAAGACTTCTTGATGTTGCTACTTGCTATCCTAGGTTGTAACTTTTGTACTTTTGCTGGTGCAAGAACTACTTATTTCAAGGTCTCCTTTTCTAGTTCTTATGATTCCATATAAAACCATCATGTTTTATTTCATTTTTTATCGGTTGTATACAAAATGTTATGTCGAAAGTGATGATGAAGATCTCGAAAACAAGACATTAATAAGATAGATCATAACATTGAGTTAGCTTAAACATTCTTACAAGATATACAATCCATTTATTCAATCATATTACTTGCAATCATATTCAAACTCATCAATCTCCCTAGACAGAGCAGGAATACAGCTTGTGCTCCTAGCAATCTGCCCTTTTTTCACCATTCCACTAGATTTCCCTCTCCCATCCAAACTAACACTTTTCTTAAACATCTCCCTCATTGCCTGAGCCTGAGAGAGCACAGGATAAGCCCTCCCAAACTTGTTAAACCGAAAACAAGCATTCATATGCGCCTCCAAAGCCGCCTCCGCCTTCTTCCCGCCATTCTTCTCCGACTCCTCCTTCACTGCCTCCGAGCAAAGCCCGCATATCCACTTCCCCGAGAACTTCTCCCTTACTTTCCCGATGTACTCCAACGTGTACTCCTCGATCATCCCACAACACTCGCACTTCGCGTCCTCCACCTCCTGGATCGTGCCAAGTGTCGCGTCCTCCTCGTTGCTTGCCTGGGACATGAACAGCTGGAAGGACATCTCAGATGATGTCCGTTTGAGCCTATCGCTCGACACCCTCCGGGGCTTCACCGCAGTCACCATTGTCTCTCCATGAGGTGCCATTGCAACAATCCTACGTACGAGAAATCAATGTATGAGTTGTGAAAAATGGTTAAGAACGGTGTGGATTTTGTTGCTATTTATAGAGTTTTTGAACCTTTCTTCATCCTAGCTAGCTTGTGGACCTTAAAGCCATGAAAGTCGATTGTCACAATTAATAATAATGTGATTGGTGCAATTTTTTCAACTGCAAAAGCATCTCTTTTTTGGGGCTTTAATTTTGTTTCTGAAAGTTTCTTTTTATTATCATGCGAGCTAAATGCAAACATTAATTACAGGAACATTTTAGCCAGTACTTATTTTGATAGAGATGTTCATCTTTTCGAAAAATATATGGTTACTTTAATGAATGATGAAAAAATTCGGGCCATTTTTGTTACAAACTCAATAAAGTGGTCAATATCTTCCTTAATTAAAATAAGGTTAATGCATAATTTTACCTCGCAAGTACAAAGAAGAAAGGAATGCCGGTAAATAATGAATATGAATTTGCTGTAAAAAAAGGAGAATATGAATTAGAATATTAAGTAAAAAAGAAGGAACACAGTGAGAGTTAGTGTACCAGTAGAATTTACTACTCTAAAGGAGCTATCTATTCTTTTATTTCCGTGTTCTAATTTATAAGCAAAATAAACAACCAAAACTCCTAAACTTTAGCAACTAACTCGGGCTTATACCGAGAATATTTTAACAAAATTCTATGACTCAATCTTATTAACTCAGTAAAACATGATCTTATATACTCAGTAAAATAGTAAATATTAATTTGATTATCCAATAACTGTTAGAAAGATTCAGCATATATGCTGGACACCTATTATACGGGCTCATCTAAGAAAATTTCTTGTAAGGAAAAAAAATAGAGAGTCTCATATTATAACAACTGATGGTAAGATCAATCATGAAAGATTCCGTTTCAATAAATTTTAGAGTTAAATTATTTTTATTTATCCATCACGATACATTTTAAAAGTTGTTTCAGAATCACAAGAACCTTGTTGCAATAATAATACCCTATAACTGCTAGTCTATGGTCATATGCATATCAGCTGCTAGATATCACAAATCCATACATCGAAATGATTTTTGATAAGCTATCTTGGTTCTGGTCTTATAGCCATGCTTCTAACACATAAAATCATTTTTTCAATCTCATTCCTTCATTCATATGCTTCATAATTTGGAAATCAAGATGTTCTTATATCTATGATAATAAGAAACCTTGCATCTCTAGAATGAAGGCCGATTTAAATAGATTTTTGATGGATGTCTTCACAATTAATCCTCAGAAAAGGTACTCTGACTGTGATTTACTACATACAAAGGGATTCTTGCATGTGTACAAGATCCCAAAACTAAAGATCATTAGGGTAATTAAATGGAAACCACCGGATGAGGGTTATTGTGTTAATACTGATGCTACTTACAAATGTTTTCATTCATCTATGGCCGGGATTGTGGTGAGGTATTATGATGGAAAGGAAATGTTTACAGGGGGGAATAACTTAGGAGTGGTAGATGATGCTGTTGAGGCTGAACTTAAGGCTGTCATTGCTGGAGTTGAAATATGTATACAACAAAATTTCTTACCACTAACTCTATAAATTGATTGCCTGCAGGTTTGCAAATACTTGAACCATAGAGCCTCATAGCCGTGGAAATTAGCTACTATGCTATGGATGATGCAGAAACTGATCACACAACATAATATCTCCGTTATCCACGTCTACAAAGAGCATAACAAGCCAGCTCATGCTCTTGCAAAGATGACAGAGGCCGCGGGACTCAGGACCAGTAATGTTTGGAATTGGAATCAACTAACCGGTGAAACAAAGGCTGCAATTGTTGGAGATAGACTGGGCATTGTTAATCTTCGAATATAGGAGCATGTTGTATATGCTAAACTGGTATCCCGTCTGCCAATTTATCCTTCTGTGATTATTCTATGGATTATCTGGCTACCCTTGGATTAACACGGGGGTGGAGATCCTTGTGGTAGAAACATAATCAATAGAATGTCAGATTCATATAGTCGCTTTTGTCTTAGAAGCGCGATTGATTACGCGATTAGAATAGAAACTTTGTAATGTTCACTTTATTTTGGGTTGAAGGTTTGGGGTGCCTAATAAATCCCTCCACCAATCGGTGGTTTAAATTTTAAAAAAATCTTGTTGCAATAAATAAAAATAAACATTAAATTTACCCATTAATTGCATCAGCTATAAAATAATCCCACCTAACGGTTAGTCGGTTTAAAATAAAACTTTGGTAAAAAATAACTAGATCATGTTTAGCAAAGCTACTAGTAACTTAATTAGAAAAATAGAGGAAGAACCAAATTCTACTTTTTTATTTATGAACACATATTTTACTTTTATTGTAACTTATTTTTTAGTAGCTCAACAAACACTAGAAGTTGTTTATAACCTCCTCCAAACACACCCATATTTAAATTTAGTCATAAAAATAGTTTATAGGGTTAAATTAATCCCTTTATCTTTTTCCCCTTGGATAAGAGAGATTGTCCCAATGGGAGTCTTAAGCCTCCAACCTACTACTTTAAATTATGAACAATTCACTATATTTTTAACTTATATAATAATGGGTGATGCGTTTTTAAATTATGAACAACTTACTGTATTTTCAACTTATATAATGTATTTGTCAATTTAAACAATGAAAATTTAAATTTAATACTGTGTAAATTATTTTAAAACTATTTAGATGCACATGGTATTTTTTATATAATAATTCTTATATTTTCAGATGTAAACACCACCTCATTACATACTTTAACTCATAAAGTAATTTATTTAATTAAAAATTATCAATTTTAAATTAAAAATATAGTAACATGTCCATAAATATACCACCCGTTCGAACACTTTCTCTGTGAGATCGAACTTACCCCAATGCTCATATTCTCAACATTGGGCTATTATTTTCTTGCCTTGTTTATCTAATGAGAACAATTGTGTTGGTATTATAGGAAAATAATTAGTTTTTGTCCCAAATGATTTTTAGGGATTGTAAGACACTATCTAAAATGCGTTTAAAGGACAAAATTTATTTTGATGTTTTAAACTTTTAGAGGGAAAAAGATGCTCCATAAAAACGGCGATTAAAAATACAAGTTGAAAGCAAAGTACTAATTAAGTTCACATGATGTGAAAGCGTTGCCATACTCACGAGTGATCAAAGCCTTGAGGACCACGACTTTAGTTTTCGTCATAGCGTTTTCGGTTCTATGATGAACACCAAGTAACTGTTTAGTTGCGCGGTTCAGAATGATCTTAAGTTTGTTTGGCGTAGAGTGTTTTCGCTTAATTGCTGGTTACAAATGAATGTTCCGTCATATTCCAGCTTGTTCTACTGGCACTCCCTTAATTCATGTGTTCAAAATTGATTGATGATAGTATCCAGCGCTTCGTCTAAAATCGTCACACTTTTATTATAATATATTATAAATTTTCACACATTTTATTTTTATAAAAATAAATTATTCCAAGATACCTTGTTCAAATTATGGGTAACTTTACTTGATTCTATTTGGTTTTAAGATGGATGTATCAAGATATCTTGTAATTCAACATGGTACCATAACTCATGTTAAGTTCTTGGGACGAAGTTAGGATCAAAGTATAATTGGGTCTGATACTGAATGAGGCGCGTGTTAAAATATTCCCATATCGATTGATTTAAAACTAAATAACTAACATAAAATTTTGGATCATTCCATTTAGTACCAGTTAACGCGTCCACTTTTTTAAAAACTAAATGACTAACTTATTAGGTCTTCAATTACTCACTTAATACCAATTAATTTAAAATTAATTAATTTAACACTATTTTAATCTTATAAAGATTTATAAAGATTTTTACATGCAAATATTAGTTTAAATGGTAAGGCCTCAAACTTTCAGAAGATGCATGTAAGTACTACTCCCTCTCATCTCTTAATAATGATCCATATTTTTTTGAATCTTTTTCTAATTACGTTTTAGAGAAAAGTGTGTTTTAACAATATATTTTGGACGAAAGTGCATACATGACCTTGTAAAATGTGAAAGTGCAGCCCTAGGTTTCGTTGACCAAAATCTCAACGATCAAATTGGGCTGAAATATGTGAAATGACCATTATACCCTTGCGTTAATTTTTTTTAAAATAAAAAGGACACTATTTACCCTCATCAACCTCACCTCTCACTCCCCCAAAACAACAATTCCTTCGCCGTCACCAATTTTTCCTCCTCCTCCTTCATCATCCCCTACTTCCTCTTCATTTTTGCCGTCTCCCGTCACTGAATTTCAAACCTCTGCAATGCACTTGCACATCAGAGCGCTTTCCATCGCCGCCGCCAAATGAAGCGGCGTATTACCCTGCTCGTTTTCCGCAGTCAGAGCCTTTCTAGCTTACGCTGCATCATGTTTCTTATCTCAACAAGTTGGATGATTGTTTATTCTCGCCCATTTGCTGTCCCCATGTGCAACGCCATCTCGCCGGATATGTGATTCTGGCGGCATGGAGATCGGGATTTCGCTAGCGGCGGAGGCGGGTTTAGGGATTGTGGATATTGGAGGCGGGTTGACTTCGGGAGCTAAAGGGTTGGGCTTCTGGGCCAGGGACGGGGCCATTGGCTGTTGTTGAGCGGTGGCAGGCGGAGGAGGAGTTAGGGTTTAAGGTTATTGGCTTAGGTGGCAGGCGGAGAGGTAGAGCTATGTGGTGGTTGTGGGCGTCGTGCAGGGAGAGGTGATGACGTTGGTGGTTGTGGTGGTGCGCGGGGAGAGGTAGAGCTAGAGAAGGTGGGGGAGGGCGACGGGGCTAGGGTTTTTGAGAGGAGGTGAGCGACGGGGCTAAAGTTTCTGGGAAATGGTGGCGACGCAGTGGAGGAGGCGGTGGCCGTGGTGGCAGTGGTGGGCAATGGGTGGAATGAAAATGATGAAAAAGAATTCCATGGTATACTTGTCAATTCCATTTTTGATTTTGAGTATAGGGGTATTTTTATCTTTTCATATTTGGCCAATCGTTGACTTCATTGAGTCAATGCCGGAATTGAAAAAATGGGTATAATTGCACTATTTTACAATAACTTAGGATTAATTTTGCATTTTAAAAGTTTACAGGGTTATATTTACACTTTCACAATCTTACAGGGTCATTTTTGTACTTTTCCCTATGTTTTATCATTGGTAATTAACTCTATTTCATACTAGTTATAAAATTTTATCAATTAAAAATTACACATTATGAAGAATCCAAAAACATTTCACGTGACGTCAGTTATTGTATGCAATTAAAGTTATCTGTGGAAAAAATGCCAGCTAAAAATTTACAATTAAAATGGAGCATTGCTAGAAAATCGAAGGGAATGGAGTACTCTGCTAACTTTTGCATGCATGCGTTCACGTGATGATTGCTTTTTCAGTAAAGTTATGTTACCAACTCAAAATATCTAGCATCTTCCTTCCTTAACCACAAATTAAGAAATAGGGATATATACAATTATAACCCTACCTACTTGACATAAGTGTCAATATAATCCCCAGATAATTTTTAGTGCAGATATAACCCTACCTAGTTGATGTAAGTGCCAATATAACCCTCAAACTCCATTTCCACCGGACCACCACCGGACCACCGCCGGACCACCGCATGTCGCCGGATTTTGGCCAAATTTCCGGCGACA
>JAUOBV010000010.1:9995526-10010217 GCA_032360425.1 Rubia occidens
GATGAAAGAAAGATGCTCAGCTGTTGGCTCCACCATTTGGTTTGGTATACTTTGCTTTGAATTTTGGAATATGAAGTTTGCAAAAGCAAACCCTCCTCTTTATCAAGAAAAAGAGGAGACTTGGCGAAGTTGAAACCATAGGTCTCTGCTTTGTGTTCGGCGAGCCTTGTCGTCGTCGCCTCGATTCGAATTGCAGAGACCTAACTCCTTGTTGCCGTCGACGAACCCTAACTCCTTGTTGTCGATCATTCTACAACCACAGCGGCGGAGCTCCTATTCTTCGCGACTATGCAACCACGACGACGGAGCTCCTCGCCATCGATCGTTCCTCGCAGTATGCTTTCACACGGCATCCACCGCTGCCGGTCGGCTTGCTTTCAGAGATACGCTGCCGCCGGGATAGGTAAAGGATACGCCTCCAAGGAAAATAATTACGAATTTTTTATAGGAAAATAATTGAGAATGTTTTTAATTAGTAAAATTACCAAAATACCCCTAGTTACATCGAAAAATAATACTGGTTTACCTGAAAACCACCTTTGGGGACCAAAAAATTTATTTTGTATTTGTTGGTTGCTGAATATAAGCGGTACTGACACTGAGGACCAAAAGATGGTATTGCGATATATGTTGGAGGCTAAAAAAATAATTTAGTCTTTCCAATTTGTATATTTCTTAGGGAAAAAGGCAAAAATAAGCCTATTAAATCGAGAAAGTGCAGATATAACTTTGTAAAATTTGAAAGTGCTAAACTAGCTCTATGTTTTTGTAAAATTGTGCAATTATACCCATTTTCCTCAATTCACTCAAAAAGTCAGCTGTTGACCAAATATGAAAAGACATAAATACCCGTCGGTCACCCATCTCCAACCATCATTGTCGCCCGCCACTGCTGCTAATTTCTGATCCACCGCCCAGAACCCATCCCTCCATCGGTCACCATCTCCACTCGTTAGCGTTGCTCACCTCATCTCCGATCAACCTCCCAGAACCCTTCTCCGTCGGCCTCTACCGCTGCCCGCCGCCCGCCGCCGTTGCTCACCTATTCTCCGATCCACCGCCCAGGACCCCTCCCAAACTCTTCCCACCGCACACCACCACTGACCACCACTCCTCCCCGACCACCACACACTCAAGCTACGCACCACCACTTGCTGACCACCACTTCCCAGCCCTCAACACCACCACATATTGTCGTCCGTTGGTAAGCAGCTGTGGCCTCACCTACAAGCTCAACCCGTTGGTGGTCCTTAATCACTACCCAGCCCTTAACACCAGCGTCCTCATCACTATCTAGCTCTCAACACCACCACCCGTTGGTGGTCCTCAATCACTACACAACGCCCTCATCACTACCCAGCCCTCAACACCACCACACTTGCGTCAAGTCCCAATTGCAGCCACCGCTGCAACTTTGCTCCATCGCGAACCCTCATTCAATGTCTCTTCCTTTGTGTCGACGCCAGCGACGGTGGTCGTGCCTAGGGTTTTTGAGTGTGCTTTTAATTTAATTAGCGATTGAATTTAATCTGCACACCCGGTGGATCTGAGATTATCGGTGGCCGGCGGACGGTAGGCAGTGGGAGAGCAGAGGGCGGGAGGTGGGTTGTGGTGTTGAAGGTGCTAGGAAGATCACATGTAGGAGGGTGTTGGGGAAGATGATAGAAATGGAGGGTTGGGGAAGACGATAGAGATGAGAAGGGTATAATGGTATTTTCTAAATTTATTTTATTTTAAAAAAATTTAAGTAAGGAGTATAATGGTCATTTCACCAATTTTTGGGCAATTTGACCGTTGAAAATTTGGTCAACATAGTCCAGGGTTAGATTTGCACTTTCAGATTTTACAAGATTATATCTGCACTTTCAAACAAAACATAGGGTTATATACGTACTTTTCTCTATTTCTTATATAAATCTTTTCAAAAATCTTTGTTTTAGTCCAACCAACCGTTGGGTTCATATTATAACTGATGTAATTAATGGTGAATTGGGCATTGATTCAGTGATTAACCCACTAACCAACAGAGAGGTCCAAAGTTATAGTCACAACACTAACAAAAATTGTGAATATTAGAGTAATTTTTACTATGATTAACTCAATGGTGGTTTCTCAAAAAGACTTTTATAAAATGTTTATTGAAACGAGGTAAATAGTGTTGGCCAGGAAGAGCGAACTTTATCCTGAGTTCTTCTGGCTCAGAAACAATGAAATCAATCATCGTCCTTAATAATAATCCAAAAATCCACACGCGCGTGGTCCTCACACTCGGTGCAGCGTCAAGGGTTCCGCTACCTCATCCCCTGGCGTGTGTTGCCTCGGCAGCTAAGTAGATGAAGGATACGCGCTCTTCCCGTTTGTCTCTCTGCATTGGTCAGTTCGTAGCAGAATTTAAGGAAAAACATGAGTATTATTACTATGAAATGTAAAGAAATTATATTTGCAACCGTGTTGTTTTCTTCATATGTGCTTAATTGCATCTTTTCTTTGTGTGATTGTATCTTTACCGTAATTTGTTACGAAATGCAGTTTTCGATCGTTGAAGATGTTAGGACGTGAATGAATCATTCGCAGAGACTTCGGATCACTAAGGCATGTTCTTTACCGTTTATCTTTCACTTCACTTCTGTAAATTAATGCTATTTAGCATAGTTCATGAAATTTTAGTTTTACCGTTCTAAGTTAACTATTAGACATATTTTCCAACTATCATATCTTAACCAAGTACTCCCTCCGTCCCCTTTTTAGTGTCTTACATCACTATTCATCAATAAAGTTTGTATTGTAAAAATATATAAATTCATAAATGTGAAAAATATCACATTAGATATTGCTAAATTTATCGTAACACATATTTTTAGAATATTTAATTTTTATAATTTATTTTTATATATAATTTAAGATATCAAAATCATAAAATCATCATTGAATAGTGACAAAATAGGAGGTAAGACACAATTAGAGGGCCGGACCGGAGGGAGTAGCTTGTAACTTGGCTAATTAATTACTGGGCCGTATTACCACATAAATGGTCTTTTTTGGACCAAAAGGCCTGATTAGTGCCAGTGGACTGCATTAATTCCTTCTTTGGAGCTTCTGGACCAAAATGCCCGATTAGTGCGTGGACTAGCCCGTTTTGGCATAAAAACAACCGCCCACCGTGGGGCTCGAACCCACGACCACAAGGTTAAGAGCCTTGCGCTCTACCAACTGAGCTAGACGGGCTCATGGCTCAGTGAATCAGTTATAGTAATTTCAGAGTTTGTAAATCTGTTTTTCTTGTAAATTTTTGAAAGGTGCATGTTTTATTTTATTTTTTAAGTTATGAGTCCGTATCTTGAAAGACGGTCTTTCCATAAGTCATGGAAAGACCAAGGTTTAAGTGTAAATTATAAGAAATGGAGATAAAATTTTTGGGTTGCATGAATCGGGTTATAAATTTTATAACTACTACATGTTTCATGATAAAATTTTAATATTGCAACTAAGACTTTTTACCTTTTATTATTCTAATTAAACCTCGTCTTTTCATAAGTTTATGGAAAGACGATTTTTCCCAAAAGTTTGCCTTAAGTTATTTACAGATAATTTTGATCAAGTTTTCTTGTTGAATTTTACTATAATTTACAGATAATTTTGATCACGATTTTTTAATCTTAAAATTTTACAACTTTTGGATAGAGACAATTAAAATAAAGAGTATAAAAGTGATAGCATGGTGGATAATAGTTAAAAAGGAAAGGTGAATCTTTCAAAAGTTTGATCATTTGATCTTAAATGTGCACCAATCCTCAATTAGAGTCTGTTTGATGAATTATAATTGAAATGTGAAGTTTGAAATATGAATTTGCTAACTTAGCGTATTTGATAAAAATAATTGGAAATCTGAAAAATACATATCTGGTGATTATATTCGAAAGTTTGAAATGAATTCTAAAATTTAATTTATAAAATGTGATCTTAGAACTTAAATGAATTCTAAAATTTAATTTATGACGTATAAATTTAAGAGCCCGTTTGAAAGACAGTCTTTCCATAAACCATGGAAAGGCAAAGGTTTAAACTGCAAAATAAAATAAATGAAGATAAAATCTTTGGGTTGCATTAATCGGGTCATAAAACTTATAACTACAACGCATTCCATAATAAGTTTTAAATATTGCAACTATAACTTTTTAACTTTTTATATTATAATTAAATCCTGTCTTTCCAAAAACCTATGGAAAGACGGTTTATCCCAAAACTTTGTCTTAACTTAATTGTAGTTTTTGATAGTTAATTACTTTACAAAGTTAATAAATTGAACTAAAATTATCAAGCTTAAAATTTCAGTCCTCTAACAATTAAAAACTAAAGATAAAAGGGCAAAATTTATTTAATAATTTAAACTTTACTTAGATACTGTTCAATATGTGTGAAACTCGATGTGACCCGAATCATCCCAACCGTCCGAGTGTCGTTAGACCGGGTTTTGAGCTGAACCGACAAACTTATATTTAATTAATATATAGACTTTGGATTGGGTCAATGATCCGACCAACCTAGGCCAACTTTATCATGCTCAATCTAAAACAAAATTTGATTCGTCATGAATTGTCTTAGCGGTCCTTGAAACACTAGTGGAGAGGGGATGATTAAAGAAAGACACCTAATCAAAGGTGGTTCTTGAGAAACCACCTTTGATTAAGATCCGAAAGAGTTTCCGAATTCAGAATTCCCTCCCAAGTCATGAGGTTGGGATGAGTTCCAACCCGTACTAACACATTTGTTTTTAAATGTATGTACATTTGATTTAGATTCGGGTTGAAAATGCACCATAATTTGACCTGATCCGACCAGAATCGTCACAACTGTTCGAATTTGATTGGGGTCGGGTTTTGATCAGAATTGACATGTTGGTTTCTAAAATATTTATATACATATATATTATGTTTGGGTTGGTAAATAAATTTGACGAACCTCGTCTAACCATAACCTAGCCCTACTTGCCATGATTCATCCCTGATCTAAAATTGTAAATCTAAAATTTAATCTGATCTACGTGACCTCAAATTTTGAATCTGTTCAACTAACCCACATGATATGTATATATATACAACAAGTTCATCCATGTGGCCTAACAATGAAGTGGCAGTCTAGAGGTGAAGCCAACCCTGTAAGTGAATCCGAGAACTTGTTGCACGCCAAGTAAGTGAAGAGCTCGCATGCACCAATATCCTGGCCACTACCATTACTCAAAAGGAAACAACCATATTACCACCTAATGCGCGAATCATAATATCCAATACTAAATCGATCAACTCGAATTCGATGGAAGTTATGTAGAAAATATAAAATGAATCATCAAATGAAAAACTCACGAACAATTTATTATTAATTTTTTTGAAAATCATTCAAAGATGTTGGAGAAAATGCCCAACAATTACAATAAGTGGAATTGATATCCATAGTTTCTAGCAGTAACTAACATATTGCAACATTATCTAAATTACACACCAACTAGACTGATCATCTGTACTATTACAAATTAGAGATCCAATAAAATTGTAACATCGCCTTCAGAAATATTAACTTGCAATTCATATGCACTTGACAGAGAGCAGCGTATCACGCATCAATATCACTATGTCAAACATGGATCTTCTACAACTGCAATACCACTTGATCCAATCACGATCTATGTAGTCCAAATTGTAAACACCCCAAAAAAATCATGAAAAAATAGTTTATATATATGGTTAGTCTATCATTAAATTTTATTTATAATATTTTATTTTTGCTTGTAATTCATATGCACCTATTCTATTAAGATATCACTAATTTAGTTATCAAAATACATTTAAAGAATTAAGTAATTTTTTATTAAGTACTTATTTAATTTAGACAAGGACAAAATAAGTTATCAGACGGATTCAGTTTATAAAAGCATTAAAATTAATTAAGATTACGAGCTGACATTAGGTATCAAACAGAGCTTTAGAATTTATTGGTGCTAAAAATAGGGATAAAAAACTCGTGCTAACATGCAAACGAAGAGTTGTAAGTGTTATATTGTTGGCCCAGGAATGATTAAGAATCCAATCATCAGAGCTAGTTAAATAATGAGCTTTTTAAATATTCGCAATAACTAGATCGACCATAGAACTAAAAATCAGTACAACTTAAATCTTCAGTAAAAACTCTAGAAAACCCTCCCCACAACGAAACACCCAAAACCCTAGTTGCTGGAGGCGCTTCCAACGACCCTCTTTATTAGTAGTTCTGTTTTTTCTTCCTAATGTTTAGATCGAGGGGGAGTTTTTTGGTGACCACCTCCTGTCTCCGCGTGCAAAGTGAAGAACCCACCATGGAGATCGGAGTGCCCCCAGACCAGATGCAAAAGTCGGTCGGCGACGAGCCGACAGACTATGAAGAAAGACAAAGTCTGGCAAAAACTGAAACGACTCTAGTGGTGAGAGGAGCCATATCCATTCGATGGGCTGGGTCGGCAAGGGAAACAACGCCCACAACACGTTGACGATGGAGATGGCGACCAAATTTGGTTGTTTGTGCGAAAGATGGAGTTTTGGCGTGTCCAGTGGAGTTTTGGGGAGTCAAATGGAGTTTCGACAAGGTCATGAACATCCCGGCGATGTCAGAGGCATTCCGGTGAGGCCAACGGCATCTCCGGGGAAGTTAACAACATTGTCAATAGCGTTCTCAACGCAGTTGATGGCATTTCTGGCACAGTCAATGGTGTTTCTAGAACAGTCAACGACGTTTCCTGACGAGGTCAACGATAAACTAGTGGTCAACGGTGGCATAAGCGGCAATTGGATTCCTCCCACCTCGTCTCTACCAGAAATTAAGGATTAAAGAACATCCATCGTATTTTCTTTTCCAGCTTATACATATAAACTTTCCCTGGTCCACGTGCAGTTTAGTCGTCTAACAAATATTCGTCGGGATTGGTTGTAGTCACGGCAACATCGTGGTGGTTACGATGGAGGGACACAATTTTCGGTGGATGTTAGTGTTGAGGGTTGTGGGCAACAGTCAAAATAGGTCATCACGTGGTCTCGCCATGGTCTGACCCATAGAGAAATAGGAAAACAGGTCTTTTTGTAATAGTATGGATTCATCGAAGGGAGTTTCTGGTGCACAACGGAGTTCTCATTGGCTTGTAGTACCACATCTGCGGTGGGTCGAGGGAAATGCTCTTTAGGTGACACATACTACTGGGTTATAGAAGATATGCGTTATAACATGACTACCCTGAACGACAATATGGTTTTAGGTTAGTTTGATTTTAGTTGTTTGATGTTTTATTTTGTAGGTGTAATGTTGGTGCTCTTGCGACTCCGGCAAGATCTGGGTTCCTCCCTTTTGCTGATTGGAGAAATCCAACGACAACCTCAAAAAGTTCCCAATATTGAAACTATGGAGCCGTAGCTACCCAGTGGGACCAACCTGGCCAACAATAAATAATCATGTATGCAAGCAATATCGGTCTGCTTCAAACAAAAATGGACTTGCCCTCAATTCCCCCTACATGCACATTCCACCACTGATTGGAGAAATCCAAACCCAGCATCTTCTAAGACTGTAGCGTTGTTGTAACCTGGTGAAGATGTAGTTGAAGGAGCGGGTCGAGCATCAGACTGCCAATTTGGCACAAGAATCTCATGACATGTTCTTTTGTGTGAGCCAAAGAATGTGTTCTAGAAAATTCTAATGAGATTAGTCATAGTTGTTAATTAGGGGTTGTGCGGTTGGAACTTAGCACAAAAGTATAACGATCTTACAATTTAATGAGAATGAGAACACCTTTGGCAAAAAAAAAAACATATCAGCTGTAGAAGAAGACTGCATAAAGGTGAAACCCATGCTTTTTTTTATAAAAAAAATGCTTTATAAGTGCTGGGAAAAAGTCCAACACAAACTATAACAAGTGGAATTGACATCCCCAATTAATTTCTAGCAATAAATAATTTGTTACAAGGAATAATAAATTACATGTCAATGAGACTGGTCGTCTTTACTTTTACAATTTAGCAATTTGATAAAAATAACAATATTGCTATCGAAATATTAACTCGTTTCCCGGGAATATCATGATTTCTTGGCAGAGAGGAGCGTATCACGCATCAATATCATTGCGTCAAACATGAAATCTTCTACTATTGTAACAATACTTGATCCAAATCACGATCCATGTGGTTCAAATAGTAAACACCTTAACAACCAATCTAAATAAATTAAACTCATGTTACAAAAACACAAACAAAGTTACAAATACACGATTTATACAACTAGATTGGACAAAATACATTGAACTGAACAACTGAATCGAGTGATCATTATGAACACAACGATCTAATATAATAGGCCGAAGGACGATATTAGTGTGTGGAGAAAAATTCCACATTTATTCAATGATGCAAACGTTCTGAAAAATGCATGCATTATTGAATACATAACTATCAATAATGATGATTTTTAAACAACCACCTTGTATCAATAATGATTTTTGAAAACATGTTTAACCATAACTTTAGGCTTAAAAGTGCCAATATAACTTTGCAAGATGAGATAGTGCTAGAATAACACCAATTTATGACGAATAGTGCAGATATAACCTTTTGGACTATTTTTTCCTTTTGACATTGACTCGTTAACTTATGTGTTGATCAGATTTGAAATAACAAAAATACCCTTATCCCACAAGCTGAAATTATGTCCCCATTTTACCCTTGCCCCATAAGCTCCCGTCGCCGCTCCCCGACAACCCCTAAACCCTTCAGAACCTGCAACTTTTGGTCATCTTGTTCACCAAACAAATAATTGGCCTTGTCGTCTCTTGTTCACCAAGCTTGCAATTTTGGTCATCTTGTTCACCGAACCTGAACCTACAATTTTTGGCCATCTTGTTCATCAACCTGAAATTTCCGGTGAGCGAGAATGCTACAACTAGCTGCCTTGCATCAATTATCAATTTATACTGAAGATACACAACTACATTTGGGACTAGTTCTCGGCGGTTTCACCATTGTCGTATCCAGCGACATTGCCGCCGTGATCCCCGAGAAAGCTCCCGAAGGAGAGGCTCGACAGCCTGGGCTCAAAGTCGTGAGCAAGCATTTGGGAAAGAGCCGCTTGTTGTCTTCCTCTCTGGTGCTCGTGTCACCACCACCTTCCGCTCTCATCGTCACCACCCCTCACTGCTCTCATCCGAGAAGAAGAAATAAAACATAGATAGAATTTTTCCACATTAAAGCTGGATCTTGCCATGAATTGAAATGCACTTTTGCCAAAACTATTTCTCGCACCCGACATAAAAGATGACAAACTGGTGGAAGAAGTAGAACAAAACATGATTTTTGTAATTCTAGTGGCAAAATAGTCATTTAATTTAATTCCGTCCAAATTTTCCATTGACAATTGAAGTCAACGGCACCGATGGTTAAATTGGCACATACATCATTTAGTTAAGGTTATTTTGACACTTTCTCACTTTGCATGGCTATATTAACTTGACTCTAATAATTTATGTATGAAAAATTGAAATACAGAAAATGCACCTTGCAACTAAACTAATAATATTTCACATGATCGTATAATTACTTGGACTAAATTATTTTGTTAGGCCTAATATGTTCCAAAATTAATTTCTTATATAGACCCCAACCAAAAAAGTGTTGGATTTTTTACCTTCTTATTTTTTTAAACATTTTTTTGGACCTTGGGACCATTCCCATCTTGTCGGGCCCAAGGAGGTATTTAAGTAATTTATATTTTCTTAATACCCCTCATTCCACAATTAATTTCCTATATTGAAGTCAATTTCATTAATGTTAATATCTTTTTTTATATATTAAATAATTCTGAAAAAATTAAATAATAATTTACGTGGTAATAATCTTACATATATATTAACAAAATTTAAGGGTTCAATTTTGCTTGGTTTTACTTCAAAAGTAAAATTAGGAAGTAAAATATAGGAATGAGTAGAAAGTTATACTAAGAAAAGACAAATTTTAAGAAGGTGATGCCATAATGATGTCACTCTTCTTCTTATTCCCCAAACGTCTTTGCCTCCCCCCCTCCTCACTAAGAACCTTACCACCGTGCTTTTCCATTCACACCCTCTCCTCTACCAACTTCGAGACAAAGCTCTACCACGACGAGTGCGAGACATCGCTATAATCCTCCATGTTTTTTGCCCCAGTAAGGCCAAGAGCGTTTCGAAGTGACAATTCCAATGAGCTTTAATTTGTGGCGGAGCTGCTCATCCGTGAACAATGGGGATTTTGAAGTTTTAAGTCTCGCTCGCAACATCGTCCCCAAACGGTGAGGATTCTAATGCAGTCTTCGTGGATTGCGACACGAACGAGATAGTGGTGGTAATTTTTGGGAAGATAGCGCGGAGACGAATTGGCAGTGATGGTAATTTATGAGAAGATGATGGCCGGGATGTTGTACAAGGGAAGAAACAAAGGAGGATGAAGGGAAAAAATGAATGAAAATACAGGGAGGAGAGAGAAAAAATATTTGGTATGACTAATATATCCCTACAGAAATGTGTTTTAACAAAAAAATATATAATGATACCTACCTTTGGTCCTAAAAATGTTGTTTTAAAAATGCGAGGGAAAAAATGTGATTTTTTTGTTAGGGTGTAAACTTATTTTCTAACTTTATTGGACATAAAAAGAAATTTAGTTTATTATTTCTATGCTGGTTGAATACATTGAACACACATGTCTTAAAAAGTTTATAAAAAAATACGCGGTTCCAACTAATACCGATGGAGTAATATGTTATTAAAAATTTTCAAATGTAAAATAAACTTGGGTTAAACACTTAAATGACCAAAGTTCTTATATATGCATGTACCACTTAACGGTCCAATTCATTTTGAAGTTGCTAAATGAACCCTCAATCAAACACAAATTGTGTCATTTAACCCCTTGTACCAACGATATAATCTACAATGAAAATGAAAATAACAAATAAACCCCATAAATGTTCTTTCTCTTAAATAAACAAATTAACTCCCTCATCTCTCTCCCCCATAGTACCATAACACATATCCATTTCCAAACCCAACAATCACAAGCACCCGACGACCACCCACAACTCACCACAGCAACACCATACATGCCCTCTATTTATGGTAGTGACAATGAAGAATCACCAACCTTCAGCCAACTCATGTAAGCATCGACATGCATATCAAACACCACTGACCACCATCGTTATCCATTATCGTTGAACACCATCAAATCTATCAAACAACTATAATCACCCCTAACACCACCCATAGTACAATACAACCCACCACCACCACAAGCACATAATGTTAGCACCACTCTTGCATCCACCCGGGGACCCATAATAAATTCGTACATCAATTCATCACTAATTTAACAGCAATAGAGAAAAATTAACATCAATCTACAACTCAATTGTTAATTTCAACTAAATCAAGTTTAAAATGTTGAAATATAATTGAAAACACCAATTTAGTACTAATCTACCTTCGTTGTAATAGTGAAGGTGACGAGAAAGGAATTGTGTTGTCAGCGAGGAAGCAGCGATTTTCAATCACACTACTATCTCATTTTTACACCGCTACATCCAACTATCATTCACACACACTACCATAACTTCACAACACACCACCTTAATAAACGAAGCACACTACTTCATCGGGCAACCATCATACGCACAAACCCACTCACACAATTGTTAAAGATGAAACTGGAGTTTCGATATTCGTTTTACTTTTTACCGTAATCAAATGCTAAGATTCAAGAAAATCCACATTTTTAAAGGAATAACGAGCACTGAAAAACTAATATAATAACCTACAATAAAACATTTTAATTAGACAAAAAAACACTATACAAGAAAGATGCATTAATCAATATAAATAATAAAAAAATATTAAACATTCTAATGCATACAATAAGCAACAAAATATCCGAAATCTTTGGAATAATTAGCATCACTATATTATCTTCCTCCAAATCCAACCCTTATTGTAAATTGTGTTAGATTACTGATAAAATATCGATTCAAATAGTTTTACCTCCAGTAAATATTTCAGCAAAAACAACAAATGTAAAGACATAGATGACCCTACTTTAAAAAAAACAAATTAAACCCATCTTTCCCCTCCATCCTCTCACACAGTACCACCACCTCTTCTACCCCTCTTTGCCCTACCACCTCTCAAAACCCAACAACTGCAATTACCCCACCACAACCACCCACACCTCGCCGCTTCTTGATTCCGCTAGAGGTACTGAGGAGACACCCACATTTTTGTCGACTCACGTGAGCATCAACAAGGATCTTAAACAACCCTAGTCACCTTCACCATCACCAACCATCACTGCACATCGCCATCAAAACCATCAAACAACTATAATCACCCCAACCACCTAAAACCCAGTACGACCCACGACCATCATAGATGCATAATGTCATCACCACTCCTCCTTCCACCCCGCACAACCATAATCAACGTGTATACCAATTCAGTACTAGTTTAATAATAACATAGCAAGAGCAACATCATTCCACAATTCATTTTCAATTTCTACTAAGTCAAGTTTAAAAACCAAAAACACAATTGCAAAGACCAAATCAAAATTAATATAATGTTGTAGTGGTGGCGGCGGCGAGGAAGGAGTGGTGGTAGTGGCGAGACAACAACTTACCACCACACACTACCTCTCCATTCCCTCCGCTACACCACTCAATCGAGCTACCACTCACACTACCATATCTGCAATCATGCCACAAACACCACCCAACCAAGCATATCACACCACCGTCATCGCACCATCGCTCCATCGTCATACTCGCATCACCACTGCATATCCACCCACATAATTTTTTAATATTAAATTTAGGCTTTGATCCGTTTGTACACTTTTCACCGCAATCTAAAATAATGATTTAAAAGATCATATTTTAAAAGGGAAAACTGAGCATGACGAAACTAATACTTGACGACATCCAACAATAACATATTTTATGTAGACAAAATAGAAAAATACCAATAGGGAAGATGCATTAATCATTAATTAATCAGTATTATCATTTCTGATGGACATAATAAGCAACAAAATATCTTAAAAATCTCAACATAATCGACATCATTTTCATATATTTTCCCAATCTAAGAGTTTTTTTTTGTAAAATGCATTTAACTTCTCATAATGTATGGAGCTCTAATGAGCTGACCTCCAGCGAATATATCGACAAAAAGATAAATGGAGACATAAATGGCCATGTTAAAAAACAAAATAACTCAATCTATCCTCTCACCTGCACAATACGATTACCTCTCTACCTCTGTCCACCACCATCACCTGTCCGAAAATAACAATCGCAATCACCTCACCACCACTTATAGCACGGCAAATCAAGACCTCACCACTCCTCGATTCCGATGGAGGTACCGTGGAAAAACCCAGCTCTCCCCAATTCATGTAAGCATAGACAAGCATTCCAAACACCATTGAGTCATTTCCTACCATCACCACCAATCACAGGACACTGTCATCAAAACCATCCAATAACTGCAATCACCCCACACCCAAAACCCGCCCACAATCATCATAAACGCATCATTGCTCCCCTATCTACGTACCCTTTCACATAAATAATTAATATGTACGACATTTCCGTGTTAATTTAACAATAACAGAGCATGACCAATGCCGTTTTACAAGTTCATTTTTAATTTCTACTAAATCAAGTTTAAAAGCATAAAATGTAATTGCAAGCACCAATTTAAAACTAATTGACCGTTGTAACAACGAAGGTGACAAGAAAGGAGTGGCGATGGCGGCAAGGAACCAGCGACATACTTCCACACACTACCTTCCCCTCCGCCACACTACTCCATCGAGCTACCTCACACTACCGTAACTGCAAATCACAGTGCACCATTAGATTGAACGAAGAACACCTCCACCATCGAACCACCATCTCATGGCATCTATACCAAAGGTGAGAGGTCATGATACATTTTTCTGAATATTGCAAGTATCTCCAAAAACACTACTCCACTTCACACTTATTATTTGACAGTCAATATTGTCAAACTTTGACTACATTTCGACTAGCAACAAAATATCCAAAAACCCTTGAAATAATTGGCATCGTTTTTATATCCAGGCCTTTCTAGTAAATTGCATTAGACTTTCCCTTAAAATCTCGAGCTCCATCTCCACCGTCCATACCCACATCGACGGCTGCTAGTTTAGCACCTTTTAATATTCTCCCCGTCAGTAGAATGACTGATACGTATAAGTTCGTCAGTGTATGCATTTCCCGATTATTCCGAGCTCTCCGATTCAAATTACAATCCCAGCAGAAGATCCCTAATTTTTGTAAAACCCTAGTTCTACCCCTTCAAATCAGCTCGATTACCCCTTTTTTCGATTCAATTGATTGCCCGATCGATAAAAATCCGTCGGCATTTTTTTTCTTGCAGTTGTCCATTTGGTTTTATTAGGGTTTTCTGCTTTTTTTTAAAGTCTCGATTCTGCGTTTCTATGAGCTTTAGAGGCCAGAGTTTTCGAGTATTTGAAGTGAGGTTTTGAGAAGGGGAATAAGGGTTTGGAGGATGAACCATGCGGGAACTGGGTAGTGGAGAGCGGAGAGGTCGAGGAAGAAAGGCGGGAGCGGCGG
>JAUOBV010000010.1:10018396-10031563 GCA_032360425.1 Rubia occidens
AGGATAAATTTAATTTATAGACCAATGTATTTGGATAAAAAATTAATGTGAAAATTACGGTTTCAATAACGATTGAAATAGTATTTTGAAAGTTTAATATGCCAGTCAGTAAACCTAATTACAACCTTTTGGGGTGATATTTTTCCTCTTGGCCAGTGAAGAAAGAAGAAAAGAGATGGAGGGTAAAAACATCAGCTCGATCATAAAAATAATGGTGGTTCCTCTTTTAGTCTCCAAAAACTTTGAAGGTGTAAAAAATACATTGGCACAAAAATGTGAATAAAATTACAAATATAATTTGTTGACCAATTGAAATGGTTTGGCTCTCCTTATCACCTCTGTCAGATTTGGAGATGGCTGTAGGAGGAGGAGAATACATGAAGGCCATTGACATAAACTGTTGATCAGTTTCACCTTTGAAGATTGGCCTTCCTATTACATGCTTGTATTGCCCCCTTACCCTCTCCTGAGATCATATCCAATCAAAAATAAATCAGAATCTTGAAGGTCAGTGAGGTACTCGGTTTGAAATAAGAGTTTTGTCTGTAACACTGATTTCAGAGAAAAATTAAATCTTACGTGTAGACCATTGAACATTTTGATTTTTTGAATCACCGACTCTTTAAAATGCTGATGTGACATTTAAGAAAACTATTTAAAGCATCCTCAGTGAAAGAGATATAAGAAGTGCTCCTTAAATGTCACATCATCATTTTAAAAAATTGACAATTTAAAAATCAACTTTCAACAATGCATACAAATACAATTAGAGGAGTTCTCCTATAGGGCCCATACTCCACTATTATTTTTAAAATGAATTTAAATGAGAAAAATATAGCGGGTGACATTCCACTAGTAAATGTCTTGTAGAGTAAAACAAGGTACACACTCCTTAATTAAAAATCAACTCCTTATTGTGCACTGGTCAACAACGGTGCTCCTCAATAAGTAGTTATATTTAGTAAGAAAAGTGTACTTAAAGAGTTACCATATCGGATACTCTTACATCTCTTCCAATGTAAATATCGTAACTTGTCTCAAACTTTAGGTCACATAAATAAAGACACGACTGCAATGAAATCTATTTGATCCACTTGTATCATATCATATGCCCATGTTTCTTTTTGAGGAAGTAAGGCAAATCTTAATACAATAGTTAAATACATTACATCTGTTTATAATTCAGATAAACGTAAAATGGGACAAAAGAAGTATTAAAAACACGACTCTATTCGCGTGTAAAACTAATTTGCAGTTGAGTGGAGTTACCTGTAACTGATCTCCAATGGTGATGAGCAATGCATGTTGATGAGGATGAAAAGATAGCCATCCTTTCTTGGAGTAGACATGGAATTCTTGAGCTCCATTGCACAAGTGAACACACAGTGCATGAGGGAATTCAGATCCTCTAACCAGCATTCTGATCACATCATATCTCAGTGAATTATTCATAGATTCTTCATTCATATGATTGTTCTTCAAATTATTGTGCTTCTGGAGGCAACATATTGGACCAAAAAATTCCTTTTCTTGCTTCTTGATAATATCTTCCCAGGAATTTGTTGCAGATGGACTATTTTCCTCAAGAAATTGTAGAATTTTCCCTCCTAGAATCTCCAAGACTGACAGGAGCATTTCCATCTTCACACTGTAAAATGGGCAAACGTTTGTTGTAAAAGATCTTGTCAGTATCCGTAGGAGGTCTTTTTTGTCTTTTTCAGCGAGATTGGACATATATAGGGTTTTTGTTTTTGATTTCATGAATCTGTCTTGTACAGACGGAGAAAGAAAATGACTAACTATGTTTATGTTGTTGTCCTGACTAGAAGATCACAACGATAAATAACATAATCAAAATTATAATTTGCCACATGTTTAATTATTATTTTTATTGTACCCACTTTTATAAGGAATCTTAAGCAGATTATTTTTATTTTTTTCAATTCTATGTTTTTATAAATATGATTTTATAGAGATTGTGAGACCATATTGTTCGAGTCATTTTGCTAACTTGAATAGTGGAATTGTAAAATCCGTACCAATATTTTATTAAAATATTCTAACCTGAAAGAGACCTCACAAACAAAAGAAGGGATGGGCATCTAACCGACGAGATTCTGCTCCATCCGTGCCCCTTTAAATTGTTTATTTATTTATTTTATGATTTTCAATAAGCATATTTGACAGTAAAGATCTATAATTACTTAAAATAATGTCGTAAAAAATTAATATTTTAAAAATAGATGTTAAGACAAATCTAACAAAATCTCACATGATATATTTATTATTTATATATTAATCTATATGCAGGGTCAAAGTTTATTAATTTGACTCTCAAAAAGTAAATAAACAATTTAGAGTGGAACGGGAAGTGTATATATTTAAAAATAACTAATTACTACACATATAGCAAAACCAAGATTGCTAATGAGGATCATTATGTCAAGTATATATAGAATACTACCAAAAATTTTGATTTACACAAAAATGTATGCACGTTCTTATTCTTTTTAACATTTCATAATCTTTATATTAAGAAGATGTGAGGATCATTTTAGGAATTATTCGATGGATGAATTCAACAACTTTTTCTTTTGAAAATGAATGAATTTATCAACTTGTTTTTATGCATGACAAAATATAAATGGTAATTTTATTTTGATTTTGAAATTAGCATGTGACAATAAGTTGAGAAATCACCTGAAATTTGAATATCCAAGAGGAAGAACTCCCTCCATATCCTTCTTCAACCTCTGATCATTACACCACACAAACTCTTCACTCATCATCTCCTTCTCATCATCTCCGTGCAAATCCTCGAACCCAAACGGCCTCTCCAACGACCTCGTCACAACCCCCCTCTTCTCCGGCGGAACCCCGAAAATCCCCGACCCGTAATCCAGCCCCGATCCGATCAAATCCGGAGGAACCCCATGGTTGAAAACCTCGAAACAACCCGTCTTCGAAACCTCGTCGATGAAACTCGCGACAGAATCCTTATCCAGCGATGTCAGGGACTCGAAATCGAGGTTCGGGATGTCGTGGAGGATCCTCTGACGCGGGAAAGCCCGGTCGGGGAGTACGAGGTCGGGGACTTTGAGGGTGTGTTGCAAGAATTCCGACAGGATGTCTTCGTTGGTGAAGGAGGACCTGCGGCCGGAGGCGACGGGGGATGGCGGCGGCGCCCGGAAATCGACGGCGGCGTTCTCTGGCATTAGTGATCTCCGTGTGAAATGGTGAGTGAGTGTGTGATTGTTTGATTTGGTACTAGAAAGAGAGGAGGGAAAAGAAGGAAGCAGTAATGATGGAAATGTCTGTTTTTGCACTTTTCTTTTGTTTGCTTTATGCATTTTCTTTTATTTGTTTTTGCTTTACAGAAATATTGATCTCCATTTTATTCTAGAATTTGGGTCATAATTATGAGTTTACAGTGTGCTCTGTGCTGGTTATGCCCGGATTAATGATGCCGATAATTATGGATGTTGAGCACTGCTTTCTCAAGGCAAACTTGTTGAGCACTACTTTCTCTTGTAATCCTTCTGTCTGTAATTGCACATTATTTTGTAACTTTTTATAAAGCACACACGTGACATCACCAATCTCTTCTTGGATTTGTATTAAGGAATAGTAATATTATGTGAAAATTACTTGTAATTGTAATTAGATTAGATTCATTTTTCCTTTTCTGTATGGGTTTTGTACCTCTATATAATGTACCTCGGAGTATGAAAGGGGATCGGGCGAGGTGGTGGAGGGTCCTGTTCGCTCTAATGCTTAATTCAGGTCGAAAGTTAGTTGGTAGCTAATTGAGGTAGATTAGCGAGCTTCCTTTTTGCCCAAACTGTCTCCTCCCTCTTAATTGGGTTGGGCGGCCCTGTCGTCTTGTCACACAGTTTCCCGAGCTGCCAAAGCCCTTTGGTTGATTCGACTGCTTTCTCTCAAGATTTGGGCTATTTGACTTGTACCTTATCAATTACGAAAATTAATCAGCATATAAGTAATAATATAATTACGTGAGACGTCATTAGATTGGTCGAAATATGTATAAACTAAATATCAATTCCTTGTACGGCATTATTATACGTAGATAAAATTATCAACGGTCAAATATATCATGAAAATCATGAGAAAAAATGTGCAATTAGTTGCAGGGTTACAACTCAAACAAAGAGAATACTAAGGATGTGTTTCTCCTACTTATATGCATTTAATTTCAGTTCGGTAAAATTGTGATTGATATTATTTAACTTAGTTTCGGTATGTTATTGATATTTTTTTGTAGATTTAAGTGTTAAATTGACCCTAGCTTTAAGTTGATAATGCCAATATAACCTTGAAATCTCAAGTGCCAAAATAACCTTTGACTAGGTTGACTTTTAATTCAACGTTTTTTTGGCCAGATATGGATGAAATGACAATTTTACCTTGTCGTAAAAAATAAAATTTTAAAAGAGAAAAACCCTTCTCTTCCCCCTTCCTTTCTCATACCGCTGGCGGGATTCTCAGACTTCCCGGAGCTATATCTCAGAGGCAATTTACCTGAAATCCTGTGAAACTCTATTATGCACTGCTCTCTTCTCTTCTCTTCTCGTGCTCCCATCTCCTACTAATAATCCCTACCCCTCTCTCTCTCTCTCTTTCCGATTCTACCTTCATTTCTCTCGTCACCCCACCGCCACCAGACACCATCACTATCATTGTCTGAAACCCAATATCACCATCATTTTCTAGAAACCCAACATCACCATCGTTCTCCGCCACCTGGACCACAATCATTTTTTGAAAATCCTAGTCCAACACCGTGGCTCTTTCGTGTATCGCGACTCAACCCTCATTGTAGCGGCGCTGCCGAAAATCATCGTCTAAGAAACCTAGCCTCCCACCGCACAGTGCACAGCAACTCAACCCCAACCGCGCCGCCGTGGTCTGAGATACGCGAATCGTCGGAGAAGTTTGGCAGTCTCGGGTTGTGTGTGTTGGGAGAAGAAGACAAGAGGTTAGAGCGGGAATTGTCGCTGGTGAAGGGGTTGCCCAAGTGGTTGTGGAAACGATGAAGGGGTTCTCTAGGGCTGGGGTGGGGGTGGTGGCAGAGGGTGGGTGACTGGTGGTGGCGGGCGGGAGGAAGATGTATTTTGTTTGGTAAAAAGGGAAAAATAATTCAGGTAATGTCGGAATTCATTTGCTCAATAGCGGAATTAGGGAGTTTGGCTATATTGGCACAATTTTTTTGAAGTTAAGGTTAGGTTGGTACATACAATCTCACCTCTATCGATCACCTACAGGTTGAGAAATCATAGCGGGAGTGGAGACCATCAACACGGTCTCATAACGCTAGGTAATCCCTATCGAAGAATTACTCAAATATTCACATTTCTTGACAGATGTATGATTTGAACCATGATCCTCTCTGTTAAATAGAGTGTGGATTGCTACTAAACGATGCCCAATTCACAACTTTCTTTGATTGTTTAGCTTTATAGGAATGGAGAATGCTTTTCCTTCTTCTCTTGGAATTGGGCTCTCCATGTATACTATAATTCAATTCAAAATGATCCATTTTCGGTTATAAAATTTTGTGGGCTTTTATCGAGGCTTTGCACATGAAACTCAACAACACCAGTGATTCGACTTAAGTTTCAGGGTTCTGTACGAATTGTTGTTGAATCGTGGGCCCAATCAGTTATTTAGCCCTCTTTTGTGAAGAGGGGCATTTTCATTTGTTTGTAGCAATGTGGGATGAAATATTTTAGGAATATTTCTTTTATAAGTGTAGTACTGTAATGAATTTTTAGAAATTGCCCATATAATGTTTCAGTGACATTAAATTTGGAACCTTAAATCTTGATGTCCAAGTCTGAGACTAATATGAAATTATTTTGATAGAAATTTATTGTAAATAATATAAACACATTAGATGTATTTAAAATGTACCTTTTGTCCCTAACTCTTAACTCATTTATATGTGACAGTATAATTTTATTTGTTTAGAAAAGATTGATTGTTTAGAAAAGATTGAAATAATTTCAAGTTAACCTGGCCTCGCCTTCAGCGATGGTAAAACAGTAAAAGCTAGGGAGTAGGGACGGTGAAAATAACCTACCGAATTGAATCCATCCTCCTGGGTAAATATGATGAAATCAAAACAAATATGAATGACTATTCATGTAAGTGCAGTTTAAATATTTGCAATTTTACTTTTCTCTTGTGTGATAACTATTTACATTATTGGTGTACAATTGTATTGGAGTTATTTAAAAGAACACTAACCTATTAGATATGAAATAATATTAACTAAATTCTATTATTATTACATTGGTGTTTAAGAATAACAAAACCACGTCATTTCATAATTTGGACATAGTTATATATGCCTCCGTTCAACTAATATTGACACACTTTTCAGTCATCTTTCTCACGTCACGTTTGATCATAAATTTCATGTAATATAGTATACTAAGTAGTAATATTATCATGCGAGACATCGTTAAAATTATTGTAACATATACTTTCCAAATATTAAAATTTTACAAAATATTAAAATATGTATGAAGCAAAAGTTATTAATGACCAAACTTGTCATGAGAAAATTGACTCAAAAGAGTGATAATAAATTTAAGGGAGGGAGTACCATAATTTGAACATAATAATAGTACGTATGTGATCTCTTAGGTAGAGACAAGACTCCACACTCGCGAGAATATTGCACAAGATAACCACTGCCTCCTTTTCGCTGGACACCAAAATTTTAGGTGTTTGAATTTAAGTGAATAAAATGTGTAGCTGAAATTAAATTTAGAAAGAAAAAAAGTAAAATAAGTGGATGAAATAAAAGGAATCTTACCATAAAAGGAAAGTGTGTCAAATTTACAAAAATAATCAAAAAAAAGGAAAATGTGTCACTTCCAGTGAAACAAAGGAAGTCTCATTAATTAATGAATGACATTAAGGATAAAAAAAATGCAAATCATGCAACATGATTTCCAGCTATTAGTAGACACAACTTTTTATCTCCTGATTAACATGTTCTCAGTTTATTGGAGTTTCCTAAAAAAATTATTGGAGAAATAATTCTTACTATTATTCTCATTTCAATTTTAATCTGCAATTTAACTATTTATTTATTATTTTTTAAAAATTTAACTCTAAAATTGAATTAATATATAAGTATCAATACAATTATGGGATGTATTGTTAGATTTATTATAACATGTATTTTAAAATGTTAATTTTTCACAAGTTTTTGAAAGATATTACGGATAAAGAAAATTCAAGTCACCTGTTAAAAGTCAAAAGGTGAAATTTGAAATGGAACGGAGGGAGTATCTCTTATTTATATCTTCAGTTGTGACTTGTTTGTATGTTTTTGTTGATGGATGAGATTTTGTTGAACTCGCACTATTATAAATTAGAGTTATCGTACAAATTTTTAAAAAAATTATATTTATATTTTATAAAATTACTTTGGACTCTTTTGACATAATTACCATTATTTGATCAGATTTATTACAACTTAGCTTATAGATATTTAATTGGTTTTATTAAAAACTATTTATAAATATAATTTAAAATAGGGATAAATACATTTATAACCCCAACCTTATGTTGAAAGTGCCAATATAACCTTGTAATCTCAGAAAGTGCCAATTTAACCGTAACTATTATATGTGTCAGTCTAACCTTAATTTTGACAAAAAAATTGTGCCGATATAGCCAAACTCCCTAATTCCGGCATTGACCAAATGAATTTAGGCGAGACTAGGAAATGAAATTTTTTAAAAAAATACTCTTATGACAAATCAAATTTTCTTCTTCAAAACCTATCTATCTTCTTCAAAATTTTGCCACCGAGCGAGCTTCCAGTGCACCCTTCTTCTTCCCAAGCCCCCACCATCGCTACTCCCTCCTCCTTCCCCGACCTTCACCACTGCGCCAGCCGAAAACCCTTCATCTTCCCCAGAAATTCCAAACTCAATTTTAACCCATAAATAGCAAGAATCGAGGAGAGGCAAACCTTCGGAACCGGGTATTCACCGGAGCGACAAAAACAGGGGAATTACCTCGATGAGAACGTAAACCCTTCATCTTCCCCAACCCCCACCACCGTTGCTCCCTCCTCCTTCCTTAACCTCCTTCCCCGACCTCCGCCATGCTCCACATATGTCACCGCCCTAGTCCCGCCGTCTCCCTCTCCCTAGCTCCCCCGTCCTAGCCTCCCACCTTCCCCTGCCTCTCGCCCCCTCCCCATCATCGGAAAACCAAACCCACAATCGCTACCATCGCACTGTGACTCCGCCCAACACCGTGACTCAACCAGATCTGGGTTTGAAGGAATTAGAGGTAAGGAAGGATTTGTCAGAGGGGGCAGAATTTTGTGTGGAATCAGAAGCAACATTAGAGGGAATGGTATGGTTTGAAATCGTCGTCGTCACCACATGCTTTGACCTAGAGATTACGGTGCCAATATAAGTCCCTTTTCATTTTTAAAATTTTCCCCTTTTCCGATAAGGGCAAAATGGTCTTGTTAACAGAATCCGGCCGTCAAACGGTTGACTAAAAAGTCAAAAGTTATTTTGGCACTTTTTAAAATTGCGGGGTTATATTGGCACTTTCAACTTAAAGTCGGGTCATTTTAACACTTTACTCTTAAAATATTATGGGTCCAAAAAATTGTCCCTGTCCAATTCAAGGTACAATACGATTGTACCTTCTGTACTCCCTCCGTTCATTTAATTGTGGCACACTTATCATTTTGGAATGTTCATTTTATTTTGACACATTCATATTATGGTATACTTTAAGGTTGTATTAACCATTCATTTTACTTTTTCAACTTCTCATTCAATTTACACCACACAATTAGCATATTCTTAAACTTTAAATTAAAAAGAGAAGTGGCACAATTAATTAAACAAAGGGAGTACTAGTTTGAACCATAGTCAATTTTTTTCAATCTTTCAACTATTTTTGATCGTTTTATATGCTACTCCTCTATCTTATAGTACTAATTTATAGTTTGATTATTTGTTTGATCAAATTTTTTTTAAAAAAAATGGGTCGGGTTGTCGAGTTTCTCACAAATTGATGTTATAGCTATTGCGTTCGATTCAAGGTGGGACGTCATCTCAATTTAGTGAACAAATCAAACTGATAAGTTTGGGTCAACCACCATAGGTTATATTGTATCTTTCATATGTTTTTCATTCTGCCACATAAACTTTCGTTTTAAATATAACATTTAGTGTCTCTCTGTAAATGAGTTCGTTTCATATTTCACCATAGTAAATCGCTCTAATGCAAATCACTGGATAATCTAATTATCAATATGAAGAGTTGGAATCAGGGGCGGAACCAGGGGGTGCTGGTGCCACCCCTAGGATTCGGTGGCCTGAAATTTAGGCTTAGGGGCCATCGGAATCCATGGCTTCCGCCCCACTTCGAAAAGTTGCAGAGGCTCCAGCGACCGGCGATCTCCAGTGAGGAAGAAGACCTGATTTTTTATATTTTTGTTTCCTAACTTATCAAAACGACGTCGTTTTACTAGTGTGAAGGGGAAAAAAGAAAGGTAACCCTAAAACCAAACTTGAAACCCAATGTCAGAATTTATCTTCATTCTTCAACCCCCTGCTTCGCAAGACATCAGCGACCAGCGTCCCCAGCCGCCCGCTTACTCTGCCGCATGCCGCCCCTTATCCCTCGGCCACCATGCCTTGCCGTCAGCCACCCCTTATCTGAGCTTCCGCCACTGGTTGGAATCCACAACCTTCCGTGATTAAGGTTTAATCGCCTCTTTTCTTCATCATCGATCAGTAGTAATGTGCCACTTCGTGATATTATTAGCTTTTAATTGGTCCTCATAGCTTCCCAATTTGAATATTCAAAAATCAAAGGTGACTGCGTTGGACCGTTCCAATTTAGTTAATTTGTCACAGTGACCGTATTATCTATCAGCATTTGCTTAACTACTTATTACCATTTAGTCTATAATTATTTATAGCATTTGTTGTTTTAGAAGATTTTAAATAAACTGAAAGGATGCATTTTATTTATTTTTACAATTAGGAGATTAACCTTTCTTAATTAAATGTTAAATCACTCAATTATATATATTAATTATAAAAGAGTGGGTCTCCTGACAGACGGTCTGTCCATAAACTTATGAACAAACCATTATTTTTTATCTTAATCATTGCATTTGTGAAATTACATACTAAATTTAGAAATTTAGAAAATAATTTTATACATTATATATTTTTATCTTTTCACATTCAAATACATATTATTACTTGTTTTAACTTTTCAAATACAATATTTAAATTTTCTAAAAAATTACAACATTTAACGTAAAAGTCACTGTGGGTTATCCATAAGTTTAAGGAAAGGACGCCGTTCATGAGATTTTCTCATTATGAAATGATCTCGTCTAACTGTTAGACATTTTAATTATTATCTTTTGTAGTCTTTTATGTTTAATTATATTATTTAACTCATAATTAAAATTTATTTAAAATAATAGTATATAAATTCAACATAAAATAATTTAATTTTTAAACGAAGAAATAGGAGTTCATGCTTCCAATTCAATTGTTATACCGTACACTCAAGATACCATAAATATGTATCAAATGTGCATTTCAATATTATTAAATATGCATTAGTAGTCATAATTAATTAATCATAATAGCACACAATCTTTCAAAACAAACCCAATTTTTTCTTTCTGCGACACTTACCGAAGAGGCCACTTGCCAATTGTTGTTACTACTTTAGCGGCTTAGAATTATGTGAATGAAACTAGTAGATCAAATAAAATTTTAAAAGTAAAAAATAAAATAAGTGTATGAAATTAAATGAATCTTAGCATAAATAGAAAGTGTAGCAAATTCAGGAAAATAACCAAAAAGAAAAAGTATACCACATCTAATAAAATAGAGGGAGTATTTATATTTTTCCCCCAAATTAATTTATTTTTCTACATGCTTGTACTTCCTCTGTCATAGGTTAAATTACACACTTCAACCTTCAGCCTTCAATTATGAATTAAGAATTATTTCATTAAAATATACATTATAACAAATTTAATAAAATATAATCATATCAATTTAATATTACAGTTAATCTTTTTTAAAATTGATCAAACAAATAATCAAACTATAACTTATATACTCCCTCTGTCCCAGCAGTAATGACATATTTATTTTTTCACGGTGTTCAATAATCATGTTTGACCGTTAATATCTCTAACTACATATACCAATTTTGCATGAAAATTGATATTTAGAAAGTATATGTTATGATGAATTTAACAATATCTCACATGATATATTTATTATATATAGATTAATTTGTATTTATGATCAAATTTTATCAAATTTAACTTTAAAATAGTAATTTATCATTATTAGTAGGAGGGAGGAAGTAAGTATTAGTACTATAAGATAGAGGAGTAGCATATGAAAGGATCAAAATTATAGTCAAAAGATAATATAAAACTAAGAGTGAATATCAAAATTACAGTGAATTTCCAACCGCTAGACTAAGAGTCCGTCTCTTGAAAGACGGTTTTTTCATAAGTTATGGAAAGACCAAGGTTTAAAGTGTAAATTAGAAGAAATTAAGATAAAATTTTCGGGTTGCATGAATCGGGTTATAAACTTTATAACTACTACATGTTGTATAATAAAATTTTAATATTGCAATTAAGACCTTTTACCTTTTATATTTTTAATTAAACCCCATCTTTTCATATGTCTATGGAAAGACCGTCTTTCCCAAGACTTTGCCCTAGACTAAACACTCTTAAATTCCTCCAGTCATTTTCATCAAGAAGTGAAAGTAATTCACCCAATTTTTCTTTCTGCGACACTTACCAAAGAGGCTACTTGTCAGTTGGAGAGTAGGCTTATTTGACTTTCGAGGCCATAGCTTTTTGTTGTTACTACTTTAGCTGCTGAGAATTATGTGAATGAAATTAGTACTGTAGATCAAATTAAAATTTAAAATAAAAAATAAAATAAGTGGATGGCATTAAATGAATATTAGCATAAATAGAAAGTGTAGCAAATCCAAAAAAATAATTAAAAAGAAAAAAGTATGTCACACCTAATAAAATTGAGGGAGTATTTTTATTTTTCCCCAAATTAATTTATTTTTCTACATGCTTGTACTTTCTCTATCATAGGTTAAATTACACATTTCAACCTTCAATTATAAATTTAGAATTGTTTCATTAAAATATACTCTGCATTATAACAAATTTTAAAAAAATATAATACGATAATACTTCTATCAGCACATCAATTTAATATTACAGTTCATTTTTAAAAAAATTGATCAAACAAATAATCAAACTATAACTTATACTCCCTCCGTCCCAACAGAATTGGTCACTTTATTTTTTTCAAAGTCAAATTTAAACAACTTTGACCATAAATATAAATTAATCTATACTAGTATATAATAAATATATCATGTGAGATATTGATGAATTCATCTTAACACTAGTATTTTTAAAATATTTATTTTTTATGTAGAAATGGTATGTGTAGTTAGAGATATTGACGGTCAAACATGATCATTGAAGACTGCAAAAAAAAAAATAACCATGCCAATTCTGCCGGGACAGAGGGAGTACAGTATATTAGTACTATAAGATAGAGGAGTAGTTTTATCATTGATTTCTGGGTGTAGCCGCGGGTGTACCCCCAGTGATTGGGGCATGGGTGATTTTTGGGGAGACCCGTGTTCGAATCTCGGCAGCGACCGAGTGGGGAAGACTTGGGCTATCTTGGGGTTGTACCCCAAGGGGTGCTCGGGATCCCTGGTGCTCACCGAGGTGAGCCAGCCTATGGCTTCTGGTGCTGGGCTATCGTGATTTACCTCCCATATGATGACTATGGTGTCGGCTGGTATGGGCGTCCAAGGCTGGTGCATAGCCTAGAGGAGTAGCTTTATCAAAATTATAGTCAAAAGAAACAGAAGAAATCAAAAGAATTGAATATAAAACTCCGCCGCAAAATTGACCCTTCTACAGTCAGTCACGGGTCCAACGGCCACTAATCCTTTTTTTTCAACGAAGAAAAGTCCTCAAGATCGTGAAGGATGAATAGGTGATTGAAGAAGTTCAATAATTGTATGAAAGTTGTGCCTTAATTTAACAGGTTGATTTGA
>JAUOBV010000010.1:10032609-10048464 GCA_032360425.1 Rubia occidens
CCCAGAATACTCCTATGTTCCAACATTAGTGCAGGCTGAATCAAGCAGAAGAAGGATTCGATCAATTCCTCTGGTTAACTATAGAGAACATGATGGTCTACAATGTTTTTTCTCCCTCTTTGAACACAAGAATTACAAAGAGGCTCTACTTGAAAAGTATTGGATTGCGGCAATGCAAAAAGAACATGGGCGATTCGAATGCAATGATAATATAGCAAGTTTCCTAAAAATAAATCATCAACTCAAGAAGGCTTTGTATGGATCAAAAGAAGCACAAAAAGAATGGTTTGAGCGACTCACTACCTTTCTGATTCAGAAAGGTTTTCATCGAGGAAGAGAAGATCTAAGGTACTTTTGTTAGTATTTTTTCTTCAATTTTAGTATTTTCATTTGTGTATATAAATTCAAAAAATACAAAAAAAATGAAAAAAAGAGAGGAGAAACCTAGAACAAAAAAATGGAGGCTAGTTGGACATGTTGGAAGTTGGTGTTGAAGAAATTATGGTGATTGATGTGAGCGCTAGTTGGTGAAAAAGGAGAATTTGTGATTGGCATGCTAGTATGAATAATCATGAAGTGGTCAAATTTGATCATAAGATGCATACGATGGTCGGAGTCTCCTTTTGGTATTTTAATTTAGGATGATGAGGATTGGAAAACAGTGATGTTGGTCATATTCCAACATATAATATGAAGACAAGGGGATAAGTTGTGGATATGGAAATAAATGAACCTGAAATGTTTGAGGCTGATTATATTTCAAATTGGCATGGGAACACTAATCAGGATTATGATTTTTGTAGAAGAGCTTCACATGTTCCAACACATGAGGAAGAACAGTTTATAGAGCAGGTTGAAGAGGCTGGTGACTCTCATGTTCCAACACAGATGCAGGAACTGAAGACTGAGAGCAACTATGTTCCAGCACCGATACAGACTGAGTATGTTGACTCTGAAGCATTGAAAGGGTCTTAAGTTCCAACATCAGAGAAAAAGGATGAAACTGAGAGCATGTTCCAACATTAGGGGATTAATATTCCAACTCAAATTGAGCAGATTATTGAAGGCACTAGTGATTGGACTGCCATGAGAAATATGATATTTAGTAGAGAGGATAATTAATCTGGGTGCATATAGGAGTGTGGATTTACATTCCACCTGGACTATTTGGGTTTCAAGGCTGTTGCCTCAATCTACAAGGAATACAGTCGGGAGATTGTACAAGAATTTTGTGGAGGCATCATTGATTCATATTTTGAGTGGTAAAACAAAGTTTATATCAAAGGCAAGGTAGTGAGATTTTCTAGAAGACTGATCAATCAGTGACTTGGACTACCTACCCTTAAGGATTTAGAAACGATTCTATGCTGAGTGCGTTGTAGTGACAGATGATCAAACTTTGTTAGAAATTACTGGAAGATTTTAGTCCCAGTGGCCACTCAAGGGAACGCTACTGCATCTAGCTTGACTACCAGGTATTTCTGTCTATTCCAAATAATTATAAATTGTTGGATTGCCCTCTTGAAATACCACAACTCTTGAGAGCATCTACAATGGTGATTTCCCATAACTCCTTCTAACTCCCACTTTTTCAATTTTAAATAATATAATCACTCACTCTCTCCCCTCAACTACCCCCTCCATAACTCTCTTCTCCAATTTAACTCCACTATCATAACTCAATTCCACATCATCATTGTCCCAACATCATTTTCCACCTCTTCCACATATTTTGAATGTGATGCATATATATATGTTATATTTTTTTTATTATTTCCACAGAAATATAATTTTCGTGAACATATAAAATTATTAAAGTAAATGGTAGCGGAATTTAGGAAATTGAAAAATAATAAGCATAATATTTTTGTTGGGAAAATACGGAGGTCAAACATTAAAATTTGGATTTGATTGTTGGGAAAGAATTCTTGAATTCGATGAATTTGAGTTTGTCGATTGATTATTGAAATTTGAATTCGATGAATCCATTTCCAAAAATTCGAATCAAACCAACAAACTACAAAAAAATTCTTAAGATTGAGAGAGATGAAAGTAGAACTTGGAAGAGATGTGAGAATTGAATCAAGAATGTTGGTCTCTATTTATAATGAAATTTTTTGTCCGAATTTTTATATTTTCTTTTTTTATATTTTAATCATTTTTGTATTTTAATTGTATTTTTATATTTTTGTCCGAATTGAATCATTTTTATATTTTAATTTTTTGATATAATTGTATTTTATTAATTTAAATCCATTGGACCAAAAATATAAATTAGAAAGACACATGTCACAATAATATTGGACCAAAATATACAATTTATCTCATTAAAATCTCCACATCACCACATGGGCCCCACCCCATGTGATAAAGTGGAGAGTTTTGGAGAGTGCAAAATTGCACTCCCCCCACCCGAGTTCCCCCTTCCCTCTCTCCCCCACTCCACAAAACCCCCCCATTGTGAAGTCCCACTCCACAAAATCCCCTCTCTCACTCCATAAAATCCCCCCATTGTAGATGCTCTTAAAGAAAGAGATTGAGAAAAATAATATATAAAATTGCGAAGAGCCCATAAGGTGACTCTACCATTGCACTTGGTCTAACACTACCTACAAAACTAGAGTTAGTATCAATTTAAATTGTGACCACCTTTACTCCACCATCATCCTCGGAAACCTAATTTCTAGAAAGGAGGGGATGTCATGTCAATGAAGCAATGGACTTTAGCCATTTACACAATCAACGGTCTAGATTTATTTTCTTACTTTCAACTTGGAAAATTTTGCATGTGTTTGGCAACATAAAATCACAGAGGATGATCGGCGTGTATACTCAGAAAAGTCGAGTCAAAAGCGAGAAATGAAATGACCATTTACACGGCGCGTACTATAGACCGGAAGAACGTTTAACATGCTTTCTTTTTTTGGATGCCAAATTCATTTTGCTGTGTTTTCGGCGGTGCCTATGCAGACACGATCCGCACTAATGAATTCAATTTACGGACAGTACGTGCACCCACCTGCACCTTCATTTTTTGTTCTTATTTTTTGGTACTTGGAATATATTACTCTCGGCAAAATCTTGGGAAAAATCATCTTTCCATAAATATATAAAAAATGGGGTTGAATTGAAATTATAGAAAGGTAAAATATTTTAATTGTAATATTAAAAATTTATTATACAACATGCAGTAGTTATAAGTTTATGACCAGATTAATGCAACCCACACTTTTTATCTTAATTTTCTCTAATTTGCAGTTTAAACCTTGGTTTTTCCATAACTTATGGAAAGTCCGTCTTTCAAGAGTCCTACTCATTACTCTCTCTTCCATCCAAATCTACACATTTTTTAAATCAAATTTCTTAGGTCATATTTGACCAACGATAACTTAAATTACATATACTAATAGTATATTAAAATTTGATACTTAAAAAATACATCATGTGGGGAATTTCAATAATATATCACATGATGATATTGATAGCTATATACTAATCGATATTCATAGTCAAATGTGTTTTGAGAAAGTTGACCAAAATGTGTGCAGATTCGCCAGAGACGGATGGAATATTGAATTTATTTGTCTAGGAGAACACTATGAATTATTTTTCCGAAAACAAAATGAAAATTAATTATTGTGTCATACATGAGCTAACAAGGCGTTGCAGGAAGCTTCTAACTCGGGTGGGGATCCATTTGAAATTGAGAAAGATGCTGGAATCATGGCGTTTTGGAAGTTCACATGCGCATTAAGAAGCGTTTTGAAAATGAAAGTAATGCTTTCTATTTTTAGTAAGGAGAGCAAATGTATTTTCCTTTGGTTAGAACTTAAAGCCCAAATTTAGTTGAATTTAATTCAGTTTAATTTAGTTTGGTGGAGTTCAACTTACTTCAGTTCAATTCAGATTGAATTTGATGAAATTTAGTTTTATTTAAATATATTATTGCTATATTGTGTTCATAAAGAAGAAATTATTTTGATAGTTTTTTTTGAATTTTAGTTTTCACCTATAATTGGAAGAGTTCACCTCTTGAAAGACGGTCTTTCCTACAAATTAAAAAATTAAGATAAGTTTTTTGGATTGCCTCATAAACTTATGACTACTGCACTTTGTATAATAAATTTTTTAATATTACAAAAAAAATATTTTACCCTAATTCAACATCATCTTTCCACATGCCTATGGAAAGACAGTCTTTCCCCATAATTACATGAACTCCCCAAAGTTTTGAATTTAACTTTTATTTTTCAGATTTTTTTTCTTAATTTGCGCAAACATGACCGAAATTCACGGTTGACTCTTTCATCAGTTTAGTCAATATTCATAATGCATCCCATAACTTTAAGTTAAGTTATCCCTTTCTCCACTTGTAATAATTAAAGGAAAAATCTTGTACTTCTAGAAAGCGAATGTCCAATGTATCAAGATTGTCTATCAACATTCACATTCACAAGTATTTATTATTATATTTTCTAACCGTTAACGTTAAAATAATAATAAAGACACAAGACTCCCTCTATACGCCTAGAAGACCCTAATTAATTATCTGCATATATTTCGAGGACTAAACCGTAAAAATAAGAATGGAAAATAAAAATGGAATTTTATTTGAACTAGCCAACAACGCGTGAAGTGAAGTCAGCTGCCTCCTTTGAAAATCCAAAGCATCAGCTTTCCTATTCAAGGAAAAAAAAACTCTTTTAAAAACCTATTTTCAAACATTATCCTAGTAAATACTCCCACGACTTTAACTTGTTAAAGCTTCTTTTTAAAAAAATTGTTGACAATTAGAGCCTAATTGGAGAGTCTGTGTTTCAAAGACGGTATTTTTCATAAGTTATGAAAAAATCAGGGATCCAAATGCAGTTTTACCATAAAAAGACAAAAAAAAATTGTGGATCAAAATAATTAAATATCGGGTCAAATTCGAGTTAGATGTTATTTGGGTAAACTCTTTAATTAGTTAGAAACAAGAATAAAACATATAATTTATCTATTTTATTTTAAATATGTAACGATCTAATCAAAATTCACATTGGCGCAGTTTAAATATTAATTAATGTATGACATAATTGGAGTAGTTTAAATATGCTTCCATATAATTTATGAGCAGACATTAAGTGCCGTTGATGAAAAGAATTATACACTTAATAACAATTACTGTCCTTTTAGTTGGTTAAATCGATGCAATAAAATATTCACAATTTGCCTTTGAAATGGGTGGGTGGCTTTCAAGGAACCTTTCGCAAGTGGCAATATTGATATTACCAAGTGCGTGCGATGGAATTCGAGAATATTGAGATTAATTAACTCATAATAATAAAATGAATCCAGATCAATTAACCCGGGCCCCATCTCCACGTCATCAATTTTGGCTCGCCATTTGTGAAGTTAAATTTGTAGCATTTGCTAAACTGACCATTTTGTCCACACTTAAACTTGTGCAATTCACAAACCCAACCATGTAAATTTGCCGTTTAAACTCTGATATTTTCATAACTTATGCAAAGATCATTTTTTACAGAAATGGATTCAATCACGTTACGAAAACAGCACATATCATGATAATTGTCAGTTCATTCTTTATCTAATAAGTGAGTTTATGTATCAGTTATACCAAAATGTTAATCTCTTTAGATGGGCTGGTAACTTTAACAAGATCGACTCACTATCATATTAATTATAGCACGCTTTTAATCTTTCGGACTAGTATAAGACTTTATTCACATACTCAACATAATCCAATTACAATAATTTAAATCCAACACTGATAAATTAAATTCAGCACAAGTTCAATTGGATGGGACCTGACATTCCCTTGTTTGTAAGGGGTGAAGATCAAATTTTAAGAACTATGGGGGTTGCTTGGTTGGGTTTGCAAACTTTAGGGGCCTAATTTAATTGAACAAATCATTCAAATAAAATATTCAAACCTCACAATAATTTTCCACCTTTCTTAGCCCCCTCCCCCATTTCTTTCCTCTTTCCTAATTCCCAGTCAAACATGTCCTGTAGTATATAAACAAACCAAACTTTCTCCCAGAAACAGCAATCTCATTTCGCCAGTTCTTCGGACACAAAACTCCATTTCACATTTCAACGTTTCAAAACACAGAACTGGTTAGCTGTCCGTTGATACATTCATCCTCAAACGAAGCAAAAACAGAGGAAGAAAACTCCATATTTCAGCCATTTTGATAGGCGAAGAAGAAGAAGAAAGGTGATGGAGATAGAGAGAGCGATGTCCGCCGCCTCGTCACGGCGGCAGGGTAGCACCCGGAACTGGAGCTTCCGCGGCGCCTCCACGAGCCGCCGGAGCTGGGGAGTGGAAGATGTTTTCGCCAGCCAGCGGAGCAGCCACGCCGAGGACGATGAGGAGGCTTTAAGGTGGGCGGCGCTCGAGAAGCTTCCGACATACGATCGTCTGAGGAAAACTGTTCTGAAATCCTTCGTCGAAAGCGATGAGAATGAGGGGAAGGTGGCGATCCATAAGGAAGTCGATGTTCGAAAACTCGGCATGAATGAGCGCCAGGAGTTCATCGACCGGCTGTTTAAGGTCGCCGAGGAAGACAACGAGCGATTCTTGAGGAAGTTCAGAAAGAGGATTGACAAGTAAGTCCCTGATCTCCTGAGTTCATCTGCACTTCAATTCCTTTCAGATGAGTTCAGTTTGACTAAACTACTGTTAGAGTCTCACATCGGTGGTCGATAGAGTTATTACTAAGATCATGGGTCATCTCTACATAGTACCAATTGGTTTTATGATAGGAGCTCACTATTCTAATATGGTATCGAGCCCAAGGTTGGCCCGTTACCCCCCTTCTGTTCACGTTGTGAGGGGCACGTTAGAGTCTCACATCGGTGGTTTACAGAGTTACTACTCAATATATAAGATCATGGGTCATCTTTACATAGTACCAATTGGTTTTATGATAGGAGCTCATGATTCTAATAACTATTATACACTTGTTTTTAGTTTAGTTTCGAACATGGCCGAAGTATAGAAAGTGGACACGAAAAGAGTCTTGATCATATGATATGTTACACTAAACATTTGGTCAAACTAAGGATTTTAAACATGAGGGATTCTGCTATTATGTCCCTGAGGAAACTTATGCAAAACTACTTCAAAAATACTTGATTTGTTGGATGTTTTGAGCTAAATTCGATTGGATTTTGCAGAGTTGGGATTACTCTTCCGACAGTGGAAGTGAGGTACAAGAATTTGACGATCGAAGCAGAGTGTTTCATTGGAGACAGAGCGCTTCCGACGCTGTTAAATTCAGCGAGGAACACAGTGGAATCATTGATCGGACTTTTCGGGATCAGATTGGCTGAGAAGGCGAAAATCACTATCCTGAAAGATGCTTCTGGAGTTATCAAGCCATCAAGGTGAGATACTTATGAATAAAATAACGTTAGTTTGTCCTAGTTTTGTCACACATTGCTTTCTGTTTGATAATCTTGATTTGAATATGCAATTTGCTGATCAAATTTCAACAACTTTGTCACAGGATGACTCTTCTACTAGGGCCACCATCGTCCGGGAAAACGACCCTCTTACTAGCTCTAGCCGGAAAGTTAGACTCCGCCTTAAAGGTAGCTCGAGTAACTTATGTTCTGAATTTCCGATGTAACACACGAAAAATGGACAGATTACTCATGTTATGTACTATGGTTTAGGTTGATGGGGAAATCTCGTACAACGGGCACACGTTGAATGAGTTTGTTGCTCAGAAGACATCGGCTTACATCAGCCAGAACGATGTTCATACAGGAGAGATGACAGTTAAGGAGACATTGGATTTCTCCGCGAGATGTCAAGGAGTTGGATCAAGATATGGTACTAATTGCTAAGAACATTGTTGCGAGATTTTACGATGTTTATTGAGTTGAAACTGAACAGCTAACTGATGCAAATGTTGTCTGATTGTTGCAGAACTCTTGGCTGAACTTGCTAGGAGGGAAAGGGATGCTGGAATTCTACCAGAAGCTGAAGTGGACTTTTTCATGAAGGTGAAATGGCCTAACTAGATTGACCAAGTCCAACCTTAAAATATTTGATATTTCAGAAATCTGACTTTTTGTTTCTGAAATTCTAATGTTTTCAGGCAACTGCTGTGGAAGGTGTGGAAAGCAGTTTGATCACTGACTATACACTAAGGGTATGTTCCAACATTTTTCAATGCTTACCATGATTTAGTCTTCTTTGGCAACTTTCTATATTTAATCAATCTTCACCAACCCTTATGATATGATACCATACTAAGTTTTGGTCCAACCTTGGTGGGAAAGTGGTTGAATTTAATGTTAAAACTAATAGCTAGGTGCGTAGTCTGAAAGTGTCAGTTGAACCCCGAGTTTTTAAAAAGTGCCAATTAAACCCTGAGTCGTGGTGTGTCTCTTGCCTCAATTGGTTTTGATATGAAATGTCACCTAAATATCAAGAATTTGAATCATATTATCAGTTTATGTCATATTTACGTGCACGATGAGAAAAACCGAAGAAAGGAAAGGGAAATGTTACTGATGTTTGATTCATGACAAAACAGATTCTGGGACTTGATGTTTGTCGGGATACCATAGTTGGAGATGAAATGCACAGGGGAATTTCCGGAGGTCAAAAGAAGCGTGTCACCACGGGAGAGATGATTGTGGGACCAACAAAAACGTTGTTTATGGACGAGATATCAACCGGGCTAGACAGTTCGACAACGTACCAGATTGTCAAGTGTTTGCAGCAGATTGTGCACTTGACAGAGGCAACCATTTTGATGTCCCTCCTCCAACCTGCCCCGGAGACTTTCGATCTTTTCGATGACATCATTCTCTTGTCCGAAGGCCAGATTGTCTATCAGGGGCCGAGAGAGAATGTGCTCGAGTTCTTCGAAAGCTGTGGATTCAGCTGCCCTGAAAGGAAAGGAACTGCAGATTTCTTACAAGAGGTAATAACTAATAACACAGTTCAGATAACAATAATAAGACTATATGATACAGTTAGGACAAAATGCTGAGGTTTGTTTATGTCAGGTTACGTCGAAAAAGGACCAGGAGCAGTACTGGTCGGACAGGAGCCGTCCGTACAGGCACGTACCGGTTTCAGAGTTTGCGAGGAGGTACAAGACGTTCCACGTGGGCCAGAAGTCGTCGGAGGAACTCGCAGTTCCATTCGACAAGTCTCGCAGCCACCAAGCCGCCCTGGTGTTCAAGAAGTACTCGGTCCCAATGCGGGAGCTCGTGAAGGCTAACTTCGACAAGGAGTGGCTGCTGATCAAGAGAAACGCTTTCATCTACGTGTTCAAGACCATCCAGATCATCATCTCCGCGCTGATCGCATCCACGGTCTTCCTACGGGTGAAGATGCATCAGAGGAATGAAGACGATGGGAGCCTCTACATCGGTGCATTGCTGTTCGGGATGGTTATCAACATGTTCAATGGTTTCGCGGAGCTCTCCCTCACGATTCAGCGGCTTCCCGTGTTTTACAAGCAACGTGATCTCCTGTTCCATCCGCCATGGACTTTCACGCTTCCGACATTCTTGCTCAGGATACCGATCTCCATCATGGAGTCCCTCGCTTGGATGCTCGTGACATACTACAGTATCGGGTTCGCACCCGAAGCTAGCAGATTCTTCAAGCAGCTGTTGGTATGCTTCCTCATCCAGCAAATGGCCGCCGGTTTGTTCAGACTCATAGCGTCAACCTGCAGAACAATGATCATCGCAAACACGGGAGGAACTCTTGCTCTAGCAGTCGTCTTTCTTTTGGGTGGTTTCATCCTTCCTAAAGGTTGGTATAGAACTCAACTTCAATTACGCTCGAAAAAAGGAGAAAAAAAAACTCAGAACTCAACATCTTATTATGTGTTTGTTTTCTGTTTCACAGGTGAAATTCCAGATTGGTGGGGATGGGCGTATTGGATCTCGCCTCTAACTTACTCTTTCAATGCATTGGCCGTGAATGAAATGTACGCGCCTAGATGGCAGAACAAGAATGTAAGTATGCTAAAACCACAGTGTGACTTATATAGGGACATCATACGACACTCGAATCATCTAATGTAATAATCTGTTTGCAGTCAACCATAAACCCGAACACAAGATTGGGAATACAAGTGCTGCAGAACTTTGATGTCTTCCGCGACAAGAACTGGTTTTGGATCGGATCAGCAGGGCTTGTAGGCTGGGTTGTACTTTTCAACATCCTATTCACTATCGGCCTCATGTACCTTAATCGTAAGATATCTAACCTAGGATACTCTTCAGACTTTGAAGTAACGATACATTATGCGCAATGCACGTAACTAATTGCATGTTTTCTACCTGTCACAACAGCTCTCGGAAAACCACAAGCTACCATTTCCAAAGAACAGGCAAAGGAGATGAAAGATGGTCATAAAGATGAATCAGAAGCTAAGCCGAAGAGAGGTTTGTTTACTCTTCTCTTGTTCATTTTATACCAAATTATGACACAAGTAGAGGAAACTTACCCGTGTAATCTCATCAGGAGAGATAGCGATTCAGCCAGTTACCAATGGCGCACGAACAGAGGCTAATCTCGATGCTGCAGGAGGCGTTGCTCCCAAGAAAGGAATGGTTCTGCCGTTCTCTCCACTTGCAATGGCTTTTGATGATGTGAAATACTACGTCGACATGCCTGGAGTAAGCATCAACTTTCAATCTTCATATATATGTGCTAACCATTTGTAAGATATGATCAAGAAAATAACTATATCTTCGTGTGATTTGATCAGGAAATGAAAGATCAGGGAGTAACTGAGGACAGACTACAACTGCTACGAGGAATTACCGGTGCATTTAGGCCGGGAGTTTTGACAGCCTTGATGGGAGTCAGTGGAGCAGGAAAGACCACTCTGATGGATGTCCTAGCCGGGCGCAAAACAGGCGGCTACATTGAAGGTTCCGTGACAATCTCAGGATTCCCGAAGAAACAAGAAACATTCGCTCGAGTTTCAGGCTACTGCGAACAAACTGACATCCACTCACCTCAAGTAACCATCTATGAGTCTTTGATCTTCTCTGCATTCCTCCGTCTCCCTAAAGAAGTCAGCGAGAGGGAGAAAATGATCTTCGTCAATGAGGTCATGGAACTGGTTGAGCTAGATAGCCTGAAGAACGCCCTTGTCGGGCTTCCAGGAGTAACCGGTCTGTCAACCGAGCAGAGAAAGAGGCTGACTATCGCGGTTGAGCTAGTCGCCAACCCCTCCATCATTTTCATGGATGAACCAACTTCCGGTCTCGATGCAAGAGCGGCTGCCATTGTCATGAGGACTGTCAGAAACACGGTGGACACGGGCAGGACGGTTGTGTGCACCATTCATCAACCTAGCATTGATATCTTCGAAGCGTTTGATGAGGTAAGAATAATCTTGCACTCCTACATCCGCTTTTCTCATCCTTTTTCGATGCCTCTAATGTTATTACATCTTGTTCTACAGCTTCTTCTGATGAAACGAGGAGGCCAAGTCATCTTCGCGGGACCATTGGGACGACACTCTCACAAAATCATCGAGTACTTTGAGTCCATACCCGGAGTCCCGAAGATCAAAGAGAAGGTGAATCCAGCAGCATGGATGCTCGAAGCTAGCTCAATCGCAGCTGAAGTTAGGCTCGGAATTGACTTCGCAGAACACTACAAGAACTCATCATTAGCACAGTAAGTACAAGAAGTATATAAGCATTTCATGATCTTAGAAACTACAGTTATCGAGCTTGATCTAACAACGTTAACTATGAACAGACGGAACAAGGCTCTAGTGGACGAGCTGAGCGTCCCACCACAGGGAGCAGAAGACCTCTACTTCCCGTCGCAGTTTTCACAGCCTTCAATGGGACAATTCAAGTACTTGCTGTGGAAGCAATGGATGACTTACTGGAGAAGTCCCGATTACAATCTTGTCAGATACTTCTTCAGTTTAGCAGCAGCCCTCTTGATCGGATCAGTTTTCTGGGATGTCGGGACTAAAAGGTCAGATCCTACTTTATCTACATCACACACACACACACTAAAAGACTCAGTTTATGTCCTAAAAATCTAAATCCATCTTCCTCCATTTCCATCCTACAGGGAGAACAGCAATGATCTGATGAAAATCATCGGAGCTATGTACGGAGCAGTCATCTTCGTCGGAATCAACAACTGCTCAACAGTTCAGCCAGTCGTCGCCATAGAGAGAACTGTGTTCTACAGAGAAAAAGCCGCGGGAATGTATTCAGCGCTACCATATGCATTGGCTCAGGTGAGACTCATACTATAATACTCACCTCAAAAGGTGATTCGATATATCCTAGATTCGATACTAATAAACCTTAAACATCTTATCATGAGCAGGTTTTCGCAGAAATACCTTACATCCTTGTCCAAAACACATACTACTCCCTCATCGTTTACGCTATGGTGGCCTTCGAGTGGACAGCCGCCAAGTTCTTCTGGTTCTACTTTGTCAACCTCTTCACTTTCTTCTACTTCACATACGATGGAATGATGACAGTTTCCATCACACCAAACCACCAAGTAGCAGCCATTTTCGCTGCAGCATTCTACGGCCTATTCAATCTGTTCTCAGGATTCTTCATCAGAAGACCGGTAAGTTGAACCTTAAACCTTAAAACTCTCACTAAGGCATCAAACTAGAGAGAATCAGAAAACCATAGCCTAATCTAATGCATTTCCCTTGATCCATTTCAGAGAATTCCAAAGTGGTGGGTGTGGTACTACTGGGCCTGCCCCGTGGCATGGACCGTGTATGGACTGATCGCGTCGCAGTACTCTGACATGGAGGAAGTGTTCGATGTTCCCGGGGTTCCAGGAGGAATGAGGATCAAGGACTACCTTAAGACACAGTTCGGGTTCAGGGACGATTTCATGGGACCCGTGGCTGGCGCACTGGTGGCATTCACGGTGTTCTTCGCGTTCATGTACGCATTCGCGATCAAAACTCTCAACTTCCAGAACAGATAGAGAGGAACTGATGCAAAACTACCTAAAGGAGAGTTGTAAATATAGCTACATTATGAGATAAATAGTCTCATAAAGTTGTTCTACACTGTGTGATGGTAATTCCACTGCCTTTTAACTTCCATTTACAAAAGGTGGCTGCATTTTTTTGTTGTTAGCTATGAGACTTGTATACTACTACTGCATTTGTAAAGGCTTCTATGACCTTATCTTTGTAATGCTATTGTGTTTTTCACCCATTTTTTGGTTTGTTTATATGCAAGAGAGCAACTATTCATATGCCTGAAGAATTTGTAGAGGTTTCTAAGACAATGTCCAAGTTCTTCCGAACTGATTTTTTACTCTATTAAATTGAACTGAACCGAGCTAAAACTAAGCATACTTAAAAGTAGGAATAACAAAACAAAACAAAACTAAATACTCCCTCCATCTCATTTCAAGCTACAATTTAACAATTTGTTTAGTCAAAATTTCTTAAATTTAACCACAAAATTGAATTGATGTATAGTTATAAATACTATCGTGTGATACCTTGTTAGATTCGGCATAATTTTTCTGAAAGATATTAAAGATTAAACACTCTCTAAGTCAACTGCTAAAAGTCAAAGTGTTCAAGAGACGAGGGAGAAACATCAATTCAAAATTTTACTGAACTGAAGTACAGATAAGTTGGAAAGAACGTGATGTAAATATTAAGAAGGTTCATGCTTTTGGCTAACCTGTCGGGGAGGTAAATCAGAATCCGGAATGATTGGCCGGCGGGTTTACATTTACTACAGTCAAAACATATTGTTTTGCTAATCTGCAATTACGGCTAATAGGAACAAGATTTACTACGGGTAAATTTTGGTAAAAGCTTATGTCCTGGGAAGAATATGGAAAGAGCCCACTTGACATTGATTGGGCTAATAATAGCCACAAAAATGGCCCAAAACAGTCCATTGATTTACTATTTGGGTTTGCTGAGTATTTTATTGCACTCGTGCCTAACGTTTGAAATTTTGTTTTCGTGTCTTTAGCTTTTCAAGTCTAGGAAATGCTAATATTTTCCTTCACAAAAATGATGATGATAACTTGTCTTTATTTAATCTCGTCCATTGTAGTTTTATGATTGTTATCTCTCAATTTGTCCTATAAATTCCTTCACAAAAAAAGATAGTGATAACTTGTCCTTAGTTAATTTTCTCCATTATGATTGTTATCTTTCTGTTTGTCGTATAATTTGGTGTCAAGATTTTTTTCTTAAAAAGAATAATTTAAAGCATTAATGAAATATTTAATCTCTTCGGTTTTGAACTAAAAGTACTGCATTAATCAAATTACCAATAGAAGCACATATCATCTTCGATGATATGTACGGTTTTACCGTATCGTACATTCTTGATGGACAATAGTGGTATTTTTAAAATACTATCATGGTCCTATCATAATGTACCACACATATAAATATTTAAAAGAGATGAGTGCTAAAATGACCCCGAGTATAGGCTGAAAATGTCAATATAACCCTGCAATCTCAAAAGGTGCCAAAATAACCTTTTACCATGTTGACTTTTTAGTCAACCAGTTTACTACCGGATTTTATTGAAAATACTATTTTGCCCTTATTATAAAAATATATAAAAACATGGATTGGCTGGGTAACATTATTTTCTTCCATTTTTTCTTCACGACACTGCTTGAATTTTGCTCAAACTCTCTTCTTCCTCCCTCGTTTGCACACCAGATATCTCGCCTCCTCACTGTTCATTGACCACCGTCAGAAGCTTGTCTTCACCGTAGCAACGAAGGTCTCTATTTTCCTGATGTCAGAGCGAAGGTCTCGATTTTCCAGCGGCGGAGTGAAGGTCTCGATTTCCGGATACTTGGTTGAGCGGCGTTGGGGTTGTCCCTTTGTTTTCGCCTTTGTCCCTTCGTTTTCCGACGCCGATGTCCCTCCATCCAGTCTGGGAAAGTGCCAATAAACGTGGCAGAGGCGGGGAGAGGAAGGGGATGGGATGTGAGGGGAGGCTAGGGCGGGGGAGACAGAGGGGCTAGGGCGGCGGGAAGCTAGGGCAAGGGGTATAACGGAGGTAGGGTTGGGGAAATGGTGGGGTTAGGGTGAGGGGAGACGGCGGGAGGTTAGGGCAGGGGTTACAACGGAGTTAGGGCGGAGGGAAACGATGGAGCTAGGGCGGGGGAGGCGGCGGGGGCTAGGACGGGGGATACTACGATGTTGATTGCTGGTGATAATATCCAATGCGGGAAGGTTCGTTGTTAGGATGGAAGGAGGCGCGGGAAAGAGGCGCAGCAGTTGTGGTTTCAATCGGCGAATCGGTGGTGGTTTCAGGAGGAGGGAACAACAGTGGCGGGAGCTTGAAAAGAAGAAGAGAGCAGCGGTGGTGGGGGCTGGGGAAGAGGAAGGGAGCACCGGCGGTGGCTGAGGCGGCGGTGCACGGTGGCGGAGGGGCGGCGCACAGTGGTGGAGACGGCTAAGATTTGAATTAGGGTTAGATAGGTTTTGAAGAATATAGATTGATATGTCATAGGGGTAATTTTATCATTTCTTTTTTTAGTGTTGCCTGGAATCATTTAGTCAATGCCAGAATTAGGGTTTGGTTATATCGACACAATTTTTTTGAAAGTTAGGGTTAGATTGACACATATAATTATTTGTTAGGGTTATCAATGCATTTTCTAAGATTGTTGGGTTATATTGACACTTTCAATCTAAAGTTAGGATTATAAATGTATTTATCCCTATTTAAAATGTAGCTTATATTATACTCCCTCCGTCCCGCCAGTAATGGCCGAACAGCTTTTTGGGCACTATTCTGTATCAAAGTTTGACCGCATATTTGAATAGATATATGAACAATAATATATACATATGT
>JAUOBV010000010.1:10072259-10082832 GCA_032360425.1 Rubia occidens
TTAGTTTTGAATTTCACAATTCTATTTATTTTTCTCAATTTATAAGTTTGTGTCATAAACACATCCTCTCTTTGTATAAAAAAACATGAATAAAAAATAATTCAACTTGTTGAAACTCGAAGAACAACTTATGCCGATAGTTGCACGCATGATGCACTGAACTGTTCAAGGTTGATCATATGGTTTGATATGCTTAACAATTTACATGTTAACGTTGTTTTATCTTTGTGGCATATATTTGGCATATTTGTGCCAGTGTATAATTTTTATGTGGGAATTTTTCATGTTGCAATTCATCCATATGAAGAGGAAATTAGAATAATAATAATGAGTACATTTAAAAATAAAACAACTATCTACGGGAAGAGATAGAGAAGAATCATACATTGTTCTTATCGGCAACGTAAATAACAACAACTTCGCTAAAATTGACCTTCCTCCTTCATATTGAAAACCAAGAAAACGTGAATACACATCAATTGAAAATGAAGAAAATAGAGGAAATAATGAAATAAATAATCAATAAAATCTCACTCATACTATAAAACACAATTTGCATCTCTCTATCTGCATTAGGGTAAGCCGTATATGCTACATATACCGACGATGACAATGGTGCATCTTTTGTGGCAAGAGTGTGTGTGTGTGTGTGTTTCGATGGAGGATTTCACCGGGAGAGTTTTACAAGGCTGCAAGCTAGTTCTTCGTAGGTGATTTTAAAAGAGAAAGAAAATAGAAAATGAATTCTAAATCTTTTCTCGCTTTATATATAATCCATTTTCTATATATATATATAACTTTTTTAGTGGGCTCTATGGTTGAGAGAGTGTGTGAGCGTGTGTATTTTTTTGTTTATAAATACAAACCTCAATGTACAATGTGAAATATTTTATTTTATTTTTATAGGGTGCGGCCAGTTGTGTTATTTTTAATAAATTTATGAAATTTTATTATATAATATTAATCAATTATATACGTTTCAATCAAATTTTAGTGTGAAATTCATCGTAATTAAGTATTTGTATGCATCGTGAGTGTAAATATGCACTTTAATTACACACGCTTCTTTCATTTTGGCATGTATATTACACGAATAGAGATGCAAATATTTTCTCCCTTTTATGACTAGGTTAGATGAATTATCTCAAAAAAATAACAATAAGAATTATTCAACTTAATTTTTCATGACCCGGACATTTTAGTCTCTTCCCACCAAATAAGTTTTATTAATATTATAACATATTTATTTTTAAAAATTATTAAACTATTAACTCAATTTTCTGAATATGTAATAATTAATTGTTTATATCTAATAAAAATTAATATATAAGTATTTATACAAAAATATTAATTGTTGCTTCAATTCACATATAAGTTAAACATGATTTAAAGATTAAATTTAGCTAGCCTGTTAAATTTGGTTGTCATGTTAGATTTGGTTTTAAAAAAATCTCATTATTTTTATAGGAAGTTGATCAACCATACAAATTTAGTGATTAAATGGATATATGGATTAAGAGATGATGATGAAATGCATAAAAAGGGACGGTAAATATGAGAGTGGAAGTTAAATATTTGAGAAAGGACAAAAACCCGAACAAAATTGTTGCAGATGATTAAAAAAAGAAGGTAAATATGACAATAGGTGTTAAATATTTCTTAGGAAGCAGAATAGTCGAAGAAAATTTGTAAACCTAAATGATGGATTAAAATAAGTAAGTGCATTAATGTAAGTGCATCTAGAGTCACCAATGTTATCACTCTACCTAAAATTAAAAAGACTTATGCCAATAATCAAACAATGGAATGAGGAATGCTTTGGTAACATTGATAGCAATGTCATCCAAGCATAGGAAAGGCTTAGAATACAAGAGATTAATTATCTCAATTCAAACTCTGAGTTAGATCTCATTGAGTTTAATAAATCAAAAGCCATATTTCTTAAATCACTCAAAGAACAGGAAGTTTGTTGGTAACAAAAGAGCAGGGTTAAATGGTTAGGCGAGTTTGATCTAAATGCTAAAAAAAATCACAAATCGTGTCAAGAAAAGAAATCCATACTTCGAATCAACAAGATAAAAGATGATAAAGGTATCTGACTAGATAAACAGGAACATATTGAAAACGAAGACATAAAACACTTCACTACTATTCTAACCAGTGAGTTCAATCAGGAATCATGCTCCTACTTTAAGCATTTCTCATCCCAGATTCCTTCAGTGATTACTGATTCTGATAATCAATCATTGATTAAACCTGCTACAATTAAAGAGGTCAAAGCAGTAGTGTTAAGCCTCAATTCTAGCAGTGCTTCAGGTCTAGATGAATTCATCCCAAAGTTCTTCACTAAACTATGGGACATAGTGGGCAATGACATTTTAAATGCCACAAACCACTTCCTTTCAGGAGATGAAATCCCAAAAGGAATTTCAAACACCTGGATAACATTGATTCCAAAAAAAAACTCACAGTCACTAGCTTTAATGGCTTTAGACCCGATAAGTCTATCCAATTTTGCCAGCAATTTTTTTCAAAATTGCTAATGGAAAGGTTAAAACCTTTACTGCCACAGATTACCTCAAATCAACAATCAACTTTTATGAAGCACAGAGAGATTGCTGATAATATCATCTATCTCAATGAGATGATGAGATTTATAAACATTAAAAAAATTGAAATGCATTTTGAAAATATTTCGATAGAGTTAGCTGGCATTTCTTAAACTCCATCCTATTGAAGTTTGGCTTTCATGGTGCTTTTGTTAAAACATTATGAATAACCTAGCTTAGTCTTGGTTATCCATTCTCGTTAATGGGAAAACAACTAGATTTTTTAAACCCTCAAGGGGTATTAAACAGGGAGACCACTATCCCTAATTTTGTTTAACATCTTCACAGAATCTTTCTCCAAAAGTTTATCTTTCATTTTTTCTAATGGAAAACTGGAACACTATTAGTTACCAGCCAACTCAGTTCCAATGTCACGCCTTAGCTACGCTGATGACACGGTTGTATTCGAGCTTGCTGCTGATAAAAAAATAACTTTCTGACAAGCAATTTGCAACCCCAGCTCAGATTAGATTAGTCAAATCAGAGCTCAAAATGACCCAAGCTCTTTTCCTTTTAAATGTCTCCGGGTTCCTATCTTCCAAGGTAAACATAAATCAGCTTACTTCCAGGATCTTATTGAAATTTTTGACTCAAAGTTGTTGAATTGGAAAAACAGGTGGTTAACTGCAGCAGGAAGATTAACCTTAATCCAAACCTGTCTTTTTTCCATTCCACAACATATTTTGGTTGTTCTTTTCCCTCCCGAAGATGTAATAAAGAAGTTTACACAAAAGATGAGCAACGTTTTTTGGAACAATCAAGATCATTTCCACAGGAAAAACTAGAAAGCTTGGAAGCACTTGTGCTACCCAACAGGGGAAATGAGATAGGATTGAGAGATTTGAATTCAGTCACCAAAGCTTTTTCATTAACGCTTATGTGGAGATTCCAACAAGGCATTGCCCCCTGGACTCAGTTTATCTGGTCATTGCCTCTATCTTCTAGAAAATCTCAAGTTTTCAAAAGAATCACAGAAGTGGATTCTATTGCTCAAACTCACTCAATGGTAATATATAGATGTGGGAAGGCTTCTTTCTGGCAGTTAAATTGGACGAGAAATGGTTTCCTAATTGACATAATTCTAGAAAAAGCTACTATCGTACCTACAGATTGCCTAATTGTTGATTTCATATCAGCAAAATGCATATATTTGCCTTCTTTGATGTAGGTGCTGCCTCCAGAGATGATTCGCTTTCTGAATTCAACTCAAATTCATACCAGAGAAGACAAGATGATTTGGAAACCAAACTGGAAAGGGAAATTCACATTCAAATCGACCTTTCAATTGGTGAGAAATAAAAAGAATAGAATGAGATCTCTAAGCAAGGTATGCCATCAAACACTCCCAATTTTTTTTGCAGTATTCATCTGGAAAGTTATTAATGTAATTTTACCTTTTGATGATATTCTGATTATGATGAGAATAAATATGGTATCTAAATGTGTTATGTGTGGCAATAATCTTGATTCCTTAAATCATTTTTTTAATGAATGCAATTTTGCCAATCATATGTGGAATCAAATGCATGCTTGGTATGGTATTCCCCCTCAGAATTTCTTTAACATATGAGATAGGTTCTATGTGTACTGGTCTTTTAAGGGCCTAACTCCAATTCAAACACAACAAGTACATATTACCCCCTCTTATATTTGTTGGGCTCTTTGGAAGGCAAAGAACAAGTGCACCTTTGATAATATAAACCCGACAGGGTTACAACTATAAGAGTCATTAAGCAAGATATTTTCTTGAATTTTCTGGTTCATCCACGTTTCTCTAATCACTTCATGGACTAAACTGGCATTGCATAGGTCTCACACATAAAATTAAACCTACTGGAAGGCCTTTGATTACTAAACATATATGGGAAAATCAAATTGTGGCTATAAAATAAATGTTGATGATGCCTGGATCAAAAGCTCAAAAGAATGTGGTTTAGGTATAATAGTTAGATATTCGGAGGGTTATCTGTTATCTGCAAAAGGTGGTTATTCTATTGCATGCTCAAGCCTTCACTCTGAATTAATGGCAATCGATAAAGGGATTGAGTTTGGTAGAGAGCTACTGCTAGATTAGTTCCTGATTGAAACTGATTGTAGTAATGCAAGAGATTTCATTCTGAATCCAGATCTTGCCCCCTAGGAACTTTATGAACTGGCTTCTTCCATCCAATCCAGGTTAAATGAGGTTAACATTCTCTGTACCACAAGACAATCAAACCTACCAGCTGACAAACTCTCTAAAGTGTGCCTTAAGTTTAAAATAGAGAATCAATCATTTTTCGATGATGTTTTAAACCAAGAATTCAGGGGTCTTATCATTTTATATAGACTACAAGTAGCCTCAATTCGTGTTCATGATTGTTAGCACATAATCTACTTCATTCCTTCTTGTTTGCAGGTACAGAAGAGCGGGGAACAAAAGGCATTAGAGGGACTCACAGTCGTAAAGCTACATCTTTTCAAGGGGCACTTCAGAAATTATATGTTTCACAACATCAACTATTACTGGCAACTCAATTTTTTATGAAGACAAACCATTATCGGGTTCATTGTCATGTTATGTACAAGATGTTCGGCCAAATAAAGCTATTGATGTGCGGAATACCCAAGAAAGAACAAGCAAAGAAAATAAAGCAAAAAACAAAATACCGAGAATTTACGTGGTTCACCAATCATTCACGGTCGACCAAGATCGGATTCCACTAGAGAGAAAGGCCATAATTACATATTTTTTACTCTCTACCAACCCTATCTCTTAGAGTTACAATAAAAGAATGACACACTATATATAGTCATCCCCACCTTAAACCCTAACGGCTTTGGGCCCAAAAACATTTTAGCCCGAATCAGAACAGAAGACAGAATGCCAATAACAGCCCAAACAGAGGATATGTTATACCGTCGGGCTAGGGGCGTCTCTGCCCCCTCGGACCCCCAGGTCAGGGTGCGCTCCGCCCCCTGGAACCCCCGACTCGCTGACTGGGCAGCGATACTCCCGTACCAACCTGTCAAAGCGGCTAATGCGTATTCAAGGCATACCAACAGAAAGTTATTAACACAAAGGGTATTGGTTTCTTTGGAAACACATCTTATACAATATGTATCTTCTATCCGTTTAGGACAAGAGTAGTATCAATTTTGAAGGCAAATGTTTTACCTTATTTCCATCATTCGTATCCTATGAACTACACTTATGTATCATTATTCTACAAAGGTTGGTGCCCTTAATAAAAAAAACTCCCCACGATAGGTGGTTATTATTATTATTAAAAGTAGTAATGTATTTCAATGCATGATAGATAGAGTTGAAGATATTTCAATGCATTAATGTAGGAAGGTATTTGAGTGACGCATGGCATGGCTAAGTGTGAGGGTGAGAAATTGAAATGGCTAAGTGCAGGGGTTACACTTGATAACGAGTTGCTCCTTCAGTATATAGTATATATGAGTTTAAAGCCGCCGGTTTACCCATATGAGTTTGCATATAAATCTATATGGGTCAATATATGGGTTGAAACCCGCAGATGTTACTCATATGAGTTAGTATATAAACTCATATGTGTTTTATAAGGATTGAAACCCCGCGTATTTATCCATTTTTTACTCGTGAATTGAATGGTGTTTGATCCGCAGGTTGAGCGGGTTTCAACTCGGCCCGTTTTCACCCATCATAAAATGGATCGAAATGAATCATGCCCATATTTTTTTAATTACCTATTTTATCCAATTCATATTCGATCATCCCGCCCATTTACCACCCCCTACCATTCAAATGAGCAATAATGATCCAGCAATTCGCCCTTATGATCTTAGTTTGAAAATTCATTTTTACAAAAATCTTGTGAAATTGACCTTGAATAGAAATTTACTACTCCCTCTATCCCGGCCAAATCTGCACACTTTTTGGTCAACTTTCTCAAGACACGTTAGACCATGAATTTCAACTAGTATATATGCACCAATATCTTCATGTGAGATATCGTTAGATTCCCTGTATCACGTAGTTTTCAAATATCAAAATGTAAGACATCGTTAGTATACGTAAATAAAGTTATTGGTGGTCAAACATGACCTGAGAAAGTTGACCAAAAAGTGTGCATATATGGTTGGGACAGAGGGAGTATAAACATATCCAATGGGTACAAAATCAAGTTTTGGGCTAGTTATGGACCGTGGGCAAAAACAGTTATTTGGGCCCACAGTGGAGCCCGCTAGAAATTCAAAAAGGAGAGAAGAGCGGCAAGGATGCCGTTTCTTCTGCTTCTAGTCTAGTCTAGAAAGAAGAAAAGAAGAGAAAATGCCGAAGAACAATTCTACCACAGCCACCGCCGCGAAATCCCGGCCGGCGGCTTCCAAATCGAAGGCCAGGAAGCCGCTCCGAGACGTCTCCAACGCCGGGAAGGCACTTCCTAAGTCCACCGCCAAGAAGAATCCGGCAAAGCATGACGAAGAAGAAGAAGAAGATGTTGAACGCAAGCATCCACAAGGCGGGGATCACGGCGGCGCCGCCGACCTTGACCGCCTTCTCTTGATACACTCAGACCTGTCATCTCTCATTCGTCAAGTGAGTATTTCCGATTAATTAGAGATTTTTCCTTGATTGAAGAAGATGTTTTATTTCAATCATCAAAAACCCTAAGTTAGATTTTGGTTGATTAAATTTCAAATTTCTTAACTTACTTCCGTAATCCGTGTACTGTTTTAAAAAAAAAATTTCTTACAGATATGTTACTCCTATAACATCTCTGTAATTAATGCTGTATGGAATATTGTTACTCGTGTCTCGACTGAAAATAATGGCGAAAATGTGATATTCAGACTCTCACATAATGGGTAAACGCTAGGTTGTTGTATTGTTATTTTATTTGTTCCTTGACATTAACCTCGAAGGTCGGATGCATAAACAAGGCCTTTGTTTCTCTAGTCTTTGCTTTCTTGTAATGATGCCTTAGTCCTTTTATCATGATCTGAGTTTTTGGAGAAAGGGGAACTTTGTTGGGATATATGTGCTCAATACCTGGCCTTGAGTCTCGACTATCTAATTGGTTTGTAGATTGACGAACTTGTTGTTGGAGCGACCAAATGCACGAGCAAACATGGGATGAAGGAAGTAGAATCCTTCGCAAATTTGCTGTCTCGAATGCAAACTTCATTGAAGGTAGATTGAATATCGAATTTGAATCCTTAGCTCTAGCTTGATATGCTCAGTTCCATGATTTTTCAATGTTAAAACCTGCAGCCATGGGTTCCTAGACTTCAACAAGTACTATCTGCAGAACCAGTTAGTCAGATTACAAAACAATCAGTTACAGGCAGGGATGATGAGTCCACGAAGAATTATACAGAGAGTGCTGTTGAAAGCCCTGAACTAAGTAAGTGGGATGCACTAGTGTCCTCCTCACCACTTGTTTCGTGGCGAGCTAGTTGCTCTGATGAATGTGGTAGACAACTATTCCTCCTCACCCCTCTCCCTCATCAAAAGGGACTTGCCGTGCAGTACCACGAACCCTCCAAATCTGCCTCGGGTATGAGTGCTCCAGTCTACATGCCTACGCAGTCTGCTATTCTTGACGTAGTGGAAGAGAACAGTAGTGATGATTTGCCCGAAGGTGTAATGGTAACGGTACAGGAAACTCCAGCAAGAGTTTCTGATAGACCTCTTGAGAGTAATTATGTTTCTCCTTCCGATTTATCCAGAAAGGATGGCTGTCTGGCTCTAATTCTAATGACCCCTTGCTTGAAAGGTTCCCCTCCGAGATCATGTACTATTCTCGAACCTCTGGCTGAGCATCCACCTAAGAACAGTCTTGGTGTCCGCCAGTCAACTCCTTTCGTTAAAGGAATTCAAGATTCTGATGATTCTGAAGACACAGAAGGATCCACCTTTCAGTATCCACAGTTTCTCGGAATAAAGCTTGGCAATAACTGTGGCAACAGAAGGAAGACAGTTCTTGAATCACCGATTTGTTTGATGTCACCTCCTAAAACTTGTGTGCTGATGGAGCCACCCGATGAGCTCTTGCAGAAGACAAATGCCCCTCTTTTGAGAAACACAACTGATCGGCAAGGTGTCTGTTCAGAATTTTCATTAGTTTATGCAATCAAGGATGGTACTGAATTTACATTTTGTCTACAGGGCTTTGTAGCAGCTTCAAGATAGTTGAGAGCACTCCAATGGTGAGGCAGCCTGAGAGCACGATTCGAGTGGGAAAGCGCCCGGGTGAGAACACACTCAAGAAAGAACTGTGGACAAGATTCGAAGCAGCATCGTTTGGTGGCGTTCACTTCGATATCTCTGATCTTGAAGATATTAGTCAGAAAGGATTTCTTGACAGACTTGATGAAGTTTCTTGACATGCTGCTAAGATGGTAGAGGCTAAAATTTTGTGATGCAAAATGCCCGCAGAAGGGTTTATTTAGTGTCTGTTGTGAGGCTGTTGACAGTGCATTATAGTACTACTAGTATTTGATAAGAGCATCCAAGCTCCTTTCTCTACATCTTGTCTTATTCGAACTAGAATTACTCCCTCTGTCCCAGTTCAAGCTGCACACTTTTTGGTCAACTTTCTCAGACCATGTTTGACCGTAAATTTCAATTAGTATATAGACTCTAATATCATCATGTGAGATATTGTTAGACTCTTATGTCGACGTAGTTTCTAAATATTCAATTTTAATGTACCATTAATATCCGTAATTAAAGTTATTAATGGTCAAACATGACCTGAGGAAGTTGACCAAAAAGTGTGCAGTTTGAATTGAGACGGAGGGAGTAGCCTTTTGCTGATTTTTTGTTAGGAGTCTTCCATGCTACATGAAGTCTCTTATTTTTAACAAGGAAAACGAAGCAATTCATACCATAACAGTGAACCTAGCCATTACAAGTGGCGGAAGTGTGAAATATTAGGAGAGGGTTAATAAAATTATTATAAAAATTGTGGGCGATCACGGTGGCTGCTGGTCGCTGTGCGGTTTGTCTCGTCCTTTCTTAGACATTCGAGTACCGTGTCTTTGAGGTTATTATCTTAAGATTCTATTTTCATTTTTACTTTTCAAGTATCACAACGAAGTTGTTGCCCTAATTCAAAATGATTATGTTTTAATATTTGACAGGTAGAATCATTCAGAGTAAGCCAAATTTGAAAAAACCTGCAGCGGATTGTCATCTTTGGTAGAATTAAAGGTTGGAAAAACCTGCACATCCGGTATGCACGCTCCTCATGCTAGTGCCTTTGCTACCAGGTTTCAAGGGAGCCTCACGCGATCCCTTGCCCCCTATTTCTTCCCTGAACGTCACAAATTACCTATTACATGTGCAAGTCAGCATGTTTAACAATTGTGTCCACGTTATAAAACGACATAATTTCATTAATACCAAAACACTAACCTGATAAGGGTAAGAAATGAATCTTGTCAGGTAAGGTAAGTGCATCATTTTATTGAAGACCCATTTTTATGGTTGTTAAGACAACTTCAGTAGTTGATCAGTGTCTTGTAATAACCACATAAGATGAGTAATAGACGAACAAAAAGCTTAAGGTAGCAGTACATAATTGGAGGTGGGGTAGGAAGCACCCAAAATGGGACAACACACATTGATAATATAGAAATGTGGTTGGAATAACAGTGGCGATCCCCTTCCCCGAGTGGGTTCCTCACGTGAACATTGTTCCCTTAGTTTCGCGATGCAGTGAATCGCACCAATTCCCTCTCGGACAGCATTGTCCGATGGACTACGGACTTCAGAGATCAAACTCTTGTGACGTTGTTTTCTGTTCGGATCCCTTGCGTTTGAAGGGATGCAGGCGTAGAGAAAAGGAACCAACACCAATGCAAGCGCCCATTGGGAACATATGTGTGCTCTTTTGTTTCTGTCAGCTTCATTCAAACTAAAATCATGATAAATTAGGCAATCGAGGGTTTAATAAATGACTCCTAAGTGCATCGCTAACCATGGATTCTAG
>JAUOBV010000010.1:10117181-10127595 GCA_032360425.1 Rubia occidens
CACCAAAACCTTCCACTCTAATTCAGACTAAATTACCATCTAACTATACATCTGGTCAATTTTTCCTAAAATTAATTTAGTATTGAATTAAATGTATTATTATGACATACGTATTCTATAAAATTCTTAATATTAAAGGATGAATGTTTTAAAATTAATCATAAAAATAAATACCACTCCGGTCGGCCGTCCCAACTAATTATGCACTTTTAATTTTTTACACTATTCTCTATTAAAATTTGACCGTATAATTGAATAAATATATAAAATAATAATATTATCGTATAAGATATTGTTAAATACCGTCCCATAGAAATTGACACAATTACTTTTGGATCGATATTTTATGCAATATGAGGTTGAAGAGTTGATGAGAAATAAATGAAGATTATTTTGGTAATGGTCGTGACTAGTAAATTTAATCAACCCCTTGAGGGATAATATAGTAAATGTATAAACTTATTTTTTTGCAACTTTAGGTAAGAATTGAATTGTGCCAATATATGTGGGACGAACGAAAATAAAAATTATGTCAATTTCTATGGGACGGGGGGAGTAGTTTCTAAATATCAACTTTTATTTATTGTTATTGTATGTAGGTAAACATAATAACGCAAGTAATCATACTCTCTCATTTTCTTTAACAATGACACACTTTCCCTTTTGTGTTGTTTCTTTTATATTGGCACACTTTCTATTTTCGGTAAGATTCCTTCAATTTCATCCACTCATTCTACGTTTTACATTCTACATCAATTTCATCAACTCATTTTTTTCTCATAAATCCAAGCACCTAAAACTAGTGTGTCATTGTTAAATATACGGAGGGAATATTGACGATCAAACATGTTCTCTGAAAAATGTGATAATAATTATGGTGTAAATAGAATTGAGACGAAAGGGAAGAGTGCAGTTTAGTATGGAACAAAAATAAATCATTAAAATACCATAGCACGCTGTATACAGTAATAAAATGGTCTATTGCTACCATATAATAGAGGCTAGTAAAGAAAAAGAAAAAGTAGGAAAGCAAGGTCAGCAACTCAGCATGCTTCTTTTGCTCACTGCACCAAACAGACCCATATTTTTGGGCATTGGGATTGTGAGGTTGCGTGTTTTGTCAACACATTTTTACCCCCTTTTTCTTGGTTTCTGTCTGGGGTGAAATGTAAAAAAAAATTATTTTTTTTAAAAATAAAATAAAAAATAAAGAATCTCCTTCTGCTTCCGTTTCTATATATTCTATGCCCTCCACCATTAATCTGCTTCCTTTCTTTTTCTCTTGTCTAGAAAACTTGGTCTCAGCTGAGATAAACAAACATTCTACTCGATAAAGGGTCCTCAGTTCTCCATTTCTTGTGCGTGTTCTTGGTGTTGTGTGTGTAGTTTTCTATTCTTGAAAGGAGGGGAAAAAATGGAGAGTTGTCCTACGTTACTGAATTTGATCCCGAAGAGAGAGGAAATGAGCGTGAAAATGGAGCCAGAAGTTTCGGAGGAGAAGAAGCTGGAGCTCCGGCTGGGCCCACCTGGAGGAGGAGACTATGGTTCCCTAACTTCCGGCACAAAGAGAGGTTTCACAGACTGCATCAATGGCGACAAACAGGCCCAGAAGCATATCTCTTCATTCTGTGATGATCGCGTGTTTGCAGCTCCATGGAAGCCTTCGTGTCCCTCACAGTGTTTGTCAAAGGAATCATCAGAAAAGCATCCTACAGCTGTCCCCAACAGTGCTGCTCAGAAAAGGTGGTCTTTTCAGTCCACCCTTTCTTCATGTTTCTTGTACTCTTCTGCACAGAGGATATTCACTGTTTACTGTTTTACTTTTACCCACATGCTTCTGTAGCAGCTGTGTTGCATGCTTTTGGATCCAGAGTTAATGTTTTTACTGTTTACCTGCACATTTGAATCAACCAGAATGGTATGTTTGATGGGGTGGATTTGTTTTTTGGAAGAGATGTTGTGTCCAAATTTCAAGCCTTATCCTTTGTTTGGTCTTGTCACAATTGCAAAAGAAACACTGTTTCTGGAGGGGGGCCCAGCCTGTCTGCAAAATGAGAAAGTTCTTTAGGTCCATGAACCAAAATGTTTGGAGTTTTTGTGGAATTCTGCAATTAATGGTCTTTGCTTGAAATAGAGTTTGGTAGGTTCGTGTTCTTTTCTTGTTTTCATTTCTGTTCTTGGTTTATTGTTTTGATGGTATTTGTGTAGTGGACACCAGTAAATTCTTGGTTTTGTAAACTTTCTCCAGAAGTTATGTTCTTGATTAAATTTTGACTGTCTCAAGTGCTTGGTTTGTCTGTCTTGGTTGATGATTAGAGTTAAACTGATGTTTTTTGGGTAAAAAATGAATTTGATTTCTTTTCTTGTTTTGACTGTTCTTGGTTTGATCTGTTGTTTTTAATGTTATTTGTGACAAGTTCCTCCAAAAGTTATGTTCTTGATTAAAATTTAAGAGTCTCAAGTGCTTGTTTTTGTTTTCTCGGTTGATGATTAGAGTAAAACTGATGTGTTTTTTGGGTTAAAAAAATGATCTTGGTTAAAACAGAACTACCCCTGCTCCTGCTCCAGTGGTGGGATGGCCTCCAATTAGGTCCTCCAGGAAAAATCTTGCATCATCAAGCAATTACAACTCGAAATCGAATTCTGGATCACAAAACCTGGTTTCCACTCCCAATAAGACATTTGGAGGGACTAATGTTGCTGAAAAGAGTTGCTGTCCTAAGGGCCTGTTTGTTAAGATCAACATGGATGGAGTCCCAATCGGAAGAAAAGTTGACCTCAAAGCCTATGACAGTTATGACAAGCTTTCCTCTGCTGTTGATGAGCTCTTCAGAGGCCTTCTCGCAGGTGGGTGTTTCTTCAACCTAGTATTTCAAGATAACAGTTAGTCCCCGTTCTTTCCAGCTTATCTGCATTTCAGTTCAGTCGAATTTCAGATGGATGCTATTGAGCTTAGTTTTGGTCTATTATTCTTGTTTTTGATCATGTTTAACAGGGATTTTGTCTGAATTTCCTTTGTCTTTTGCCTGTGTCTGTAGCTCAAGGTGATAAAACCTCAGCTGGTGGTGAGAAAAGCAAGGGAGAAGAGGAGAAAGTGATGAGTGGCTTGTTGGATGGGAGTGGAGAATATACCCTTGTGTATGAAGATAATGAAGGAGACAGGATGCTTGTTGGGGATGTCCCATGGCAGTAAGCATTTTTTTTCTACTAGTTTTGGATCTGATGCTTCTTGATCTTTAATTAATGTTCCCTTATATTGTTTGCAAATCATCATCATTTGCATCATAGGTGGTGGCTCTTGTGATCAAAATGATATCTTTAGCGGTGAAAAGAAGTTATTTTTCGATTTTATAATCGTTAAGAGAATATTCCTCATCTGCAAGAGTTTATACTAAGCTAGTATTTTTTTTACTCTATAATGGATATTAGGAAGTGGACTCTAATCACTAGCATCACAGGTGATGACTGTTTGTGATCAAAATGATATCTTTAGCAGTGAAAAGAAGTTATTTTTTGATTTTATAATCGCTAAGAGAATAATTTCCCGTAGTGTATTCCTCATCTGCAAGCGTTTATACTAAGCAAGTGTTTCTTTTTACTCTATAATCGATATTACGAAGTGGACTCTAATCATTAGCATCATAGGTAATGGCTTTTGTGATCAAAATGCTATCCTTAGTGGCAAAAAGAAGTGATTTTTCGATTTTATAATCGTAAAGATGTGATTCTAAAGTTAGGAATTACTATTCATGACATGCTTACTTGTACTCGGAACCGCTCTCCTTCTGTCCCAAATTAGGGTTCAACTCGAATTCTTATTGGAAACTTGAGTCAAATTTTTTTTAACACGTCTCAATCGGAGAAGTTCGAAGTTTTGCAAGATGGATTTGTGCCTAACTCATCATGTGTTGTCCTAACCTCTGTGCAGCATGTTTGTGTCCGCTGTGAAGAGGCTGCGGGTGTTGAAAAGTTCCGAGATCTCCAAACTGTGTGGTCAGTTTTGTAATTTCACAAACATATTGGAGCATTATTCAATGAATGAGGCTATTTTTCTAACAGTTTAATTTATTTGTTTTGTTTTGTTTCTGGCAGGTATGAACAAGCAAGGGAAGCTTTCACAGGATGTGGGCTCAAAATGAAGAGAGAAATAAATGTGAAGTTCCTATTTTGACCCATATGGCTAAATGACCATTAATAGGGCTGATTTTTGTAATTATTACAATTACAAGTTTTAGTAGGGAAGATATGATTTGAAAGTTTTGGTTTTGTTTTTTTGGTTTCTTGATCTTTTGGATTGCTTGTGTAGAAGGGAAGAAATGGCCCATCCTCTTATTCTGCAAAAGTGCATATAGTTCTTGCTAAATTTCATGGGGAGGCAGTTTATTAGTTGCTAATCTCTATCCTATGAGTATTGGATCACATTAAAGTTGCTAATCTCTATCCTATGATTGTTGGATCAATTTAATGTCTTTTTTAAGACTCCTCCCGACTCATTTCAAACTGTAGTTTAACTATTTATTTAATTAAAATTTCTTAACTTCAATCATAAAATTGAATTGATGTTTAAGTGTAAATACAATATTATTATACCTTGTTAGATTTATTATAACGCATACTTTCAAAATACTGACTCTTTATAAATTATAATAATATAAAATATATTAAGAATTAAACATTTTTATCAAAAGGTGCAGGTTTAGGTAAATGATTTAATGATGTGTTTGGAGGTGTTAATTAAGCCCTTCTTAGTATGATTTAGTTTATTATACTAAAGGTTAGGTAAAACATCACTAATGAGAACTTAATGGTTGGAGGATGTCATGTTTATCTTCAAACTGTGTTGAGATCACGTCGTACTAGTTTTCTATAAAAAAGATAGTTGGAGCAAAAGTAACTAAAATAAATTCTCTAATTAGAAAAATTGATGAAGAATAAGGAAAATTTTGATTACGGACGGTGAAAGTTATCAAATAAATAAGCATAATTTGTCATTAAATATATTTATATATTATTTAAATAAAAAAGTTTGCATTACGAAAGACGATCTTTCTATAAATAATGGAAAAATCAAGAATTCAAGTGTAATTTTATCACAAAAAGATGAAAAATTTGTGGGTTAAAGCAATTAAAATTTGGGTCAAATTTAGGTTACAAGCTATTTGGGTAAACTCAAACGCCACGCCTATTTTGGTTAGAAACATTACATATTTAGGGTAAAACGTATAATTAACATGTGTTAGTCTAAATAAGTTATGTTTCTAATCAAAACTCAAATGTTTCGCTCGTACTTATTGCATAGTCTAAAACCAAACTTCATATTATTTTAATGGTCAACTGCATATATAACCCTGGATAATTCAGATAAGTGCAAATATAACTTTCTGATAATTGAAAGTGCAAATATAACTCTAGATAATAAGTGAAAGTGCAAATACTCCCCTTCTGGTAGTATAACTCTTTCTGGTAACTTTTAGTCGAAATTTCATGAAAAAACATTTTCCCCTTTTGAAAAAAAAAGAAAAAAAGAAATGACATTATTGCCCTTAGCATTGCCAGACCGCCGTCGGACCGAGTAGGGTTATGTCAGCACATCATGAAAATTGATAGGGTTATATGAGAACATTTATAAAACTTATAGGGTTATATAAGAACATTTGTAAAAAATGTAGGGTTATATCAGAACATACTATAAAAATAAAGTGTCATATTAGTACAAAATCAACGCCAACCGCACACAATCGCCATTTCAACCTCTTCTACCTATTTTTAAAGTTCCAAAGTGTGATTCTAGTGGCGAGTAAAGAGCTTTAGTAAGGTCGACGCAACAGACGTTGAAGTGGAGGTGCGAGAACCTTTCAAAAATAGTATTTTCATCCGAAATTTCCCTTAATTCACTAGATTTATGCGATATTAAGTTTGACTCTGTGGGTTTTTTCTCCTGGTCAAATGAATAGAAATATGTGGTATATACGGTATAGAATATAAGGATTTTTAATGATATTTTCTTTATTTTGTTGACTTTTGGTGTTGTGTTTGTAGTTTTTATTTTGTTGTGTTCTCTGACCTAGGTTTTTAATGTTAATGGTTTTTGTATTTTATTATATGTGCTAATATAACTTTACATTTTCTACGAATGTTCTGATATAACCTTACATTTTCTACGAATGTGCCGATATAACCCTATAAGTTTTAGGAATGTGCTGATATTACCCTATCAGTTCTCATAATGTGTTATTACTCTATCAGTTTTCATAATATGTTGATATGGTCCGACGGCGGGTAAGGTATAATTGTCCACCCAAATTCAGATTTTGGTTCAAGGGCATTTTTGTCATTTTGGGAGGGGTCAATGCCGGAAAAACACGGTCAACGCCGGATTTTTCACCATAAGTTTATATTTTCACTTTCATCAATTAGTTAGGGTTGTTTTTGTACTTAAAATTATCTTAGGGTTATATCTACACTTTCTCAATTATATAGGGTTATATTTGTATATTTCCCAAATGGTGAAGAAAAGAGGAGAATGGTGAGATGAAAGAGGGGAAATGGCTTAAGAAAGAAAAGAAGAGAAATGGCTGAACAATATTTGGTTAGGGCCATCAAAGTCATTTCATACAATTATGAATATATATATTACTAAACTTTATTTATACAATTATGAATATATATTTCATATATTAATAAATGTATTATTTACAATTAATAGTAGCTTTTCAAAATTATTTTTAGTTTTATAAAAAAAATTAAGAATGTTAAACTTGTTTATGAATTAAATTAATGTTGGGTAAGTTATATTAAATTAATTCTTTTTTATAAAATTTTCAAGAAAATGGGGTAAAATTGTAAATGGGTCAAAACGGGTTGATTTGGCTCAAAATCCGACCCGGCTCGTTTAACCCGACCCATTTTTATCCAAATAGGACATTGACCCAACCTGACCCATATGGACCGGGTCAAAACGGGTTGATTTGGCTCAAAATCCGACCCGGCTCGTTTTAACCCGACACATTTTTATCCAAATGGGACATTGACCCAACCCGACCCATATGGACCGGGTCAAAACGGGTCGGGTCGGGCAATTTGAACACCCCTAGCTGCGGATGAAGATTAGCTTAGTAAAAACCCATTTAACTTAAACCTATCATTGATGTTAAAATACTCATTCTCAGGTGTAATCTCACCACGAAATGGTGAAATACATGGATTCAAAGTGTATGAAATAGAGCTAAAGCAACAAACTAATAAGTGAAAAAAGAAAAGAGCTTAAAACAATAGCAACTCCAATTGAAATAACAATCACAATAGCTTACCCATGTTCGTCTTCAGGCAAAATTAACGGAATATTGCTCTGGGAAGAAGAAGTGGGCAGAAGAAGAAAGGGTGACGGTGATGGATTTGTGTTTGTAGTGAGCAGGTTAGCAGTAAGAAAAATAAATGAGATGATATTGTGAAGTAAATCAGTAGGTGACGAAGATGAAAGGAAATGAGGAAAAGGAGGGAGGAGATCGGGGTATTAAAGTATTTTCATTTATTTTTTTCATTTTTTAAATTTAGGGACAATTTCATTATTTCATCAAATTTTAGTCAATTCGTCGTTGACTATTAAGTCAGTTAGGTCCAGGGTTATTTTGGCACTTTCTGAGATTGAAGGGTTACATTGACACTTTTAGTCTAAAATTAAAATTATTTTAGCACTTAACTCAATTAATATTATACGTGTATGTACGTAAATTATTACGTACTCCTGGGATGCCGTAAGAATGGTATCCCCAGAAATATTAGTATGTAGAATATTTGTTAGTTATCTCTACCTAAATACTAGGAAGTGGATTTTAATTTATATAATTAACAATTATCACCTTGTTTATTTACTGGTGATACCGTTTACCCTTAGTGTACCGTGTACAAATTGGTATGTATATGTATATATAAAGGGGTGGAATAGTTAAATATAGGGCGTGATTTAGTAACACCCATTTTTATGTATGCCCCTAAGTATATATTTGTTTAGTTAACTGGAGCGTAAACAAATTCTTATTTATTTCAAAGAGATGAAAACTATGTGTCGCAGACCATGTACAATGGTAAAACCGCTTTGAGCTTGCTCTTGCGGTTTCAGTTCATTAAATAATCAATCTCTCTCTTCCACTTCAGCAACTGAAACCACAAAGAAAACACTTTATTTTTCTCTCCACGATGGTTGAAACCACTTTGGAACCACTCCATGAACCCCACTTGATTCTCTCTATCCTACTCATCAATTTTACGTTCAATATTTAATTTAAATAATTTGGAATAACTAAATATATTAAAATGTAAAATTTAATAATACACCTATAATTTTTTAATTGGTTTTTGTTTTTTCAAATTTAATTTTTTTAATTAATTACTATTTTTAAATTTTATTTTATAAACCGTAATTTAAAAAACTATATATATTTTCAAAGAATGTAATTTCGATTTTTAAAAAGAACCGAAATTTTATTTCAATTTTTTAAAAAATCAAAATTTTTAAAGATTTTTTTAAAATTTTTTAAAAATTGCAGAAATTAATTTTTTTAAATTCTATTTTTAAAAAAATAGTTGGCCCACGTGTCACAATAAGGACAAAAAAATAGGCATGTCCGTTGCTGCCACGTTGCCCAACCAAGGGCTGCCATGTGGCAACCCAGACCAAAGGATTCGTGATATGAATCTCCTTGCGAAAATTCTGGATTACAGGATTTTAGATTTTTTACCAAACAACGAATTTTGCCAACCCTAGTATAGCTGCACAAACTGATCAAAACTAGCCATCAAGATCTTGAACAGCTCGGGAATTGTAAAGCCATCTAGCCCGCATAATTGGTTCACAATTCAAAATTTTGTTCGTTAACTAGCCTGCGGGATTAACTCACAAATAAAAGTTTCTTTGGTCACTAACTAGCCGCAGGATTATTTCACAAAGGATATTGATACTTAATTAACCCGCATGTTTAAGCAACAATGAAATTAATGCTTGCAAGCAATAAACTCGAAGATTTGAATTTTGATTGATAATAATGTTGTTGTGAGGAATATCTCGGCCAAATCTCTTTATTTATAGGGTAAAATTTGGTCAGTACAAATAGAAACTGAAAAGAATTATGTCAATTTTAAGAAACTAAAAGCATATCTAACAAAACTACCTAATTTAAATATAAATGGTGACCATATTCATTCAAGTATATCAGTCCAAATATTGGATGAATTCTTGAATAAATCTAACTTATCTAAACCTACCAAATCTAATTTTAATCAAAATAAAACTGAATATTCTAAACACTAATTAAAATATTACCAAAAATCTTCTAAGAAAACATGAGCGAGTTTATGGCTTCATTAATAATAATAAAAATAAACTAAAATGATCACACTACCTCAATAAAAAAAAACCAGTGAGAAAAAGAATATAGTGTTAGACTAAAAATTCTAGACTAAGAAAAATATAATAAATGACATTTTGACATTGCATCACTCCCTCCGTGGTCAAAAAGTTTCATCCTCGAAACATGAACGATCTTAAAAAATAAATGTAGATAAACGTCCCACGCCATCCCTGTGAAATCCTGCTAAAAACGGTAACTGGACGCTGACTATGCAGTGATTGGGATGCTGATGTGGCAGATAATGAATAGCAAACGAGATAATGAAATATCTCGGGATAAATTCAGTAACTCGCAATAAAATGGTTGGTCACGAGATGAAGAGATGTGTTGTGTGTATCACGCGTGTCACAAACACGCCTTCAATGGGACGTGCGCGTGAATCTCACACGCGCCTGTGTAAACTCACATGTGTGACCCCACGCTTCCTTCTTATTCCTCGTTGAGTCCTTCTGCGCTGAACTTCGCCGGAGGTACGCTTCTTGTCTTCTTCGCCGATGTTGCCTTCTGTGCTGAACTAGGATTGCAGACGGACTCCTATAATCAACAGAGAAGGTCAGGAGGGCTGTGGTGCTAGCGGCTCTGAAGAGAAATACCGAAGAAAATACGATGACAATTCTGGTTGGTCGACGGCTTCAGCAGCGGCGGATTTGGTCGGAGCAACGGCGGAGATTGGAGCTACAACGGACGGTGAGAAGAACAATGGTCGGTCAGAGATGAACGAACAAATCTGGAGAAGGTCCCCCGGAGATGAGAGTTAGTGGCGGTAGTGAGATAGTAGCTTTTGGAGATCGGTCGAAGACGATCGGACAGCAACAAGAAAATCGGGCTGGAGAATACAAACAGTTAAGAACTGAAGTCTTCGGTAAAATGGATTCGTCAGAGTTGAAGCTTAGCGATGACGGTGAGTGTCTGCAGAGGAAGATTTCTTTTTTGGGCAAAGTGCAGATATAACCCTATATAATTGAAGAAAGTGCAGATATAACCTTGCTATTTTTGAAAGTGCAAAT
>JAUOBV010000010.1:10146110-10158575 GCA_032360425.1 Rubia occidens
GTAACAGTCACTGGTGGTGGTGGTTGATCCATGACACTCTTCCTGTCTCTAATTTTTTCCCTTTTAAATCTCCATTCTCTAATATTTAATCTTAGAAACTTCAAAACTTATTGTGTGTGTGTTTTTTCCTGGATCTTCCAAAAAACGGTGGACTTGAGAAATTGTACATGTAACATGCAGCATATATGGTCCTTGCTTGAGTTTTCGTGTACCAACAATTACATGTATCTTTTTACTTGACGACCCCAATTAAGTTTTCATGTACCCATTTATGATTTTTTTTAGAGTCCGTCTCTTGAAAGACGATATTTCCATAAGTCATGGAAAGACCAAGGTTCAAAGTGCAAATTAGAAGAAATACAGATAAAATTTTCAGGTTGCATGAATCAGATTATAAGCTTTATAACTATTAAAAGTTGCATAATAAATTTTTAATATTGCATCTAAGACCTTTTACCTTTTATTTTTTAAATTAAACTCCGTCTTTCCATTAGTTTATGGAAAGACGATCTTTTCCCAAACTTTGCCTAAAAAAGTGATTTCACACTATTTATTTTACTTACAAATGTCATGTATTTATTTATTTCTTAAAATTTTGAATAGGACCGTCCCTATTAACCTTATGATAAAATGGAGGGTTTAAATATTATTATTTAAAGATGATTAACTTTATTTTTGTTATACTTGTACAATCTTACACTTTTTACGCATGTGTTCATATATCCTTATAAATTTTACGGATGTGCAATTTAACTCTATCAATTTTCATAATAAACTGGTATAACCCCTGTTACGGAGGCTAGGGGTGGACAAAAAAATAAAAAATGGAACCAAAAAAATCGAATAATCCGAAACAAATTTAAAATATAATTTTTGGATAACCGAATTGAGTAAATCGATTATTAAATATGGTTTAATTGTGGATATTGAAACTAAATCCGAAAACCGACCTGAATACCGAATTGCAATTAAAAAATATAATTATATATTAATAATATAATTTTAGAAAGTCAAAATTATTATGGTTTAATTTGTAATGTATTTTTTGGATTTTTATTTCAAACACTTGAGCGTGATGATGTAGAAATTAAATTACACATTTTTAATAGAATTTTAGATTAGTTTATGTGTTTTTAGATTTTTTAATATAAAATTTCCCATGAATTCGGTTTATTCGATTTGGAATTGAATTCAAACCGAAATTGAATTTCGAATTCACTTAGAATAATTCGGTCTTTTGGGTTAGTTGGATCAATTTTGATCTTGAGTTTTTTAGGGGCAAAACCGAATAATCTGAATCCAATGAATAAGCCCAACACCCACCCCAATGGTTGCAGCACAACTGTTGTCCAACGGCATCGCGACATCAATCTCACAACAATAATTAGAATAGAGTTGATCTCCTAACAGGTGGCTTGCCCACATAATTTTTACCTTCTACACTGCATTTATTAAATTATATACTCCCTCCGTTGCACTAATAGTGACACTATATGCTAAGATGTTGGGATTTAGGTGAAGCAAATGAGCGAATAAAATTGAATATATAAAGTAAAAAGTAAATAAGTTAATGAAATTGAAGGACCCTTGTTAAAAATGAAAAGTATGTCAATATAAAAGAAACAACCCAAAAGGAAAGTGACTAAATTTTAAAATATTTTTTTCATCTATTATACTATTTTAAAATTTTCACAGTACCTTTTAACTTTTAAATATAACATTTATTTTTTTAAAAAAATTAACATTTTATAAAGTACCGTACATTAATGAACAACCACCCTTCCCAAAACTTTCTAATTGGGATATTGTCGATGATAAAACGAGGCAATAACGAAATTCCCTATTTTCCAGTTTTTTTCGATTCTTGAGCAAAAAAGCATTTTCACAAAATTCCAGAATAATTGCCAAAAATAATAATATATTCACACTTTCACTTATTATCTACTCCCTCCGTCTCAGGGAATTGGCACACTTTCTATTTTCGTCCGTCCCACAGAAGTTGACACACTTCAATTCTTAGCTAAAGTGGCAACAAATGAGCTTATACTTTTACTATATTATCCCTTAAAAAGTTGATTAAATCTACTAGTCAACTCCTCCATTACCAAAATACTCTTCCTTTATTTCCCATCAACACTTCCACATCAACTTGCATTAAAAATTGATCCAAAAGCAAGTATGTCATTTTCTCGGGGTCGGAGTGAGTATGTTGTATTGACATTTATGTAAATAATATAGGGTTGTAAAAACATTTTTATCTAAATGTATATATACGTATTAAGACCCAAGTGAACATGATTTAGAAGTAGACCCATTCCCAAAAGGAAAATTGCTTCTCTAACACTCGAAATTAACAAATGTATCACTGAATAAGATGAAATTAGATGCTAACAGAATCATCAACATTAGAGAGACAGCAATCCACAAGGCCAAATAGAGGATGATAAGGGGAAAATGGTCTCGATGGACTTGTGTAGATTGTACCAATCAGAATGTGTTGGAACACATTCATGCCACAACGATGTACAAAATGTGTTGGCACACACAAATACAAAGTGCAAGCAAAGAGGAAATGAAAACCCGGTTCTCAAAGGCCACCCTATATTCTAATCAAGCTCCACCATATCCCAAAATGATCCCCATCATCACCCCTTCTTCATCGTCGTTATCATGCACTTCTCAGAAGAAGCAAAGATGGTCGAGAACCACTTCCCCTCATCCCAACCTTCAATCAAGGGTGTTGACGGCCGCTCATGGTACCACTACGTCATCCATGTCCATAAGAAATTAAGACTGTACATAAACAACTGAAACCGGAAATTTATCCGGGCTACTTGCATTCCTGACTCTCGAGTTTCGTTTCACCAGGAGCAAATGCACAACCGCGCCTGGAAAAAACATAAGGAAATGAAGCCAGCAATGAACATAGTACTTACCCAACCTGCTGGCTTTCCCTCATATACTCTTCCATGATCAAACCTTCGTTATAAGGTGGGTAATAAGATAGGCCCAACTTGATAAGTTAACATGCTGTTGATGTGAGACTGAACTGGCTGCAAAAACAGCGGACAAAAATGGTATGACAAGAATTTGAAGATGAGAATATTTAACAAGTAAAATCCAATCAACATGCCTTAACACTGCTTTTTGTACAGACTCAGAGCTAACTCCATCCCTGGACTTCAGCATCGCATCTTGAGCACCATTTGGCTTCAAAGGGATGGACAAAAATAAGAGAAATCAATAGGATGAACAATGCAACTAAAAATCAACCAGGCAACAAAGGCATCACAAAATTCGGTTAAATAAACATGTTGAAAACTTGAAATAGAAAGTTGAGCAATGATGACAATTCATGAAAAGAAACAGGTATATTAATAAAAATCGGCAAAGAAACATAAATCGAAAACCTCTGCCTCCAGCATTGCACCGTCATAGATACGCGGAACTTGATCCCTCTCCTTGCCCAATAACAAGGTGCCATCAGACTTTAAATTGTCCAGACCATGTGCAATTCCATTATCTCTGTCCTTGCCAACTGTAAGAGACGGACATCCAACATCCTTGTTGAGGATCTCACCATTTAAGCAGCAAGCTACATTGCCAGGCTTAGTATTTTCAATACACCAAGATTCAGCTAACTCAGCAGGTATATCTTCTGTATTGCCCGAATCTGAGGTAGCAATACAATATTCCGAAATCTTTTCTGGACTTGATCCAGCAGGGCGCTGGAATCCACCGACTTCATCACCTTTGTGCAACCTTCCATTTGCAATTGTTGAACACCATTTCAGTTCACTGTTGCTAATTTGTCTAAAAAGTTCCGGAGAAATGGACTCTCTCCTCAGAGGACTATTTGATGGTCTTTTCTCTGGACTTCCTTCCCTGGCATCTGCACCTTCACCCTCCTTTTTCCTTTTCTGCCCTTTTTCACCGGATCCTGACCTATGAATCTCGCCATTCCCTTGAACTGTCTGACTTAGCAATCTTGGAGGTCGACTTCGTCTGTAACCTTCAGGAAACACATAAGATGGGATCTGCTTTCTACGAACATGAGAAACATTTATTTCCATTCCTGGCTTCCAGAAAGTATACATGTTTATCTGATGCCTAAACTCATCCACTGTTCCGCGAATGTCGAATTGTTGACCCTCTTCAATTGTTTCTCCAGGTTTCCTCTGCAAGCCCATATAAAAGGCACAATGGGCACACTGCCTTGAAGAATCTATATACTCGTGTGGATATGGATGGCATTGCAACTTCCCAATTGTGTCTCGTTCAATCTGCAAAGTTGAAAAAACTAATAAAAGAAAATGTACAGCTTTCCACTCTCTTAACTGATCACTTCTGTTCGCACATGACAAGTTAGCCTGTTATTCACAGACAATAAGTTTTGTTAGCCAATTATTCCAGAATAAATCGATATTACCATAAGAGTCAACTGCCTAAGCCGAGATTCAACCCAGCCTTTCCACGCCCTCAGGTCATCAGCATCGGCTGCAACAATATCAACTTGTAGATAGTTTTTATAGCTTTCAAAGAAGATATATGACTCAAACAGTGCACCCCATTGGGTTTTATTCAGCTCGATCTCCTGGAAATAAGCATTTTAACAGAAATTTCAGCATCGAAAGAGTTTTTTTCATGAGCAAAAACATCATACAGTAGGTACCTCACAGATCTTGTTGCCAAACTGGAACTGCTCCATCATTACCCTCAGAGTACTGGCAGACACATTGTAACTAGAATTCATGCACGGATAAGCAGGTGTTATGATAGGCATAAGATGGGCACGATCCCAATGATTTTTTCTTGGATCCCACACTGAAAATCCGAGTTCATTGTCCTCGATCTTGCAAAGCATTACCGGATTTGGCCAACGCCATAAGGTATATACTCTGAAAAAACGAGAAACCAACATGCTCGGATTTGCATTAGGATAAAGTTGGCACACATGAGCAACAAGGAGAGCCCAGTTTACGCCACCGAGAAAACCAGTTACCTGAAGGGAATGATCCTAAGATTCAAAATATGCCCAAGCATAGCAGGAAGTAAAATAACTGGATGAGCGCAAATTAACTTACATTTGAATAAACTCCTCGCCGTTTAGCCCAAAACTTTAGACAACGTAGGGCTGTCCGGAAATTCTAATGTTCAAGACACGTGTAAAAAGAGTCATAACAAGTGCAAGAGAAGGAAATTAAGATAATGACAAGATAAAATCAGAAATAAATGCAGCATGTATAAATTAAACATATATGGATAAGCATCATCATGATGGAAATGGAAGATTACTACCTTGACATTGGGAACAAGCTTCAGAATTTGATCTGCCACTCTACAACCATTGAGACTCCGACCAGTTGCCTCATCAACATTGTACAAGATAGACAAATCCGAAATGTCCAGATCCTAATTTCAAGTTACCACCCAAGTTAGTCTCTGTTACTTCAATTCCATACTATCAGTTACAAGTGTGATATACAAATTTCACTCAAAAGCAAAGTAGCAAACACAATTCGGAATATAAGAAACCATACATCAAATCCTGGCTAAGATACAACAGGACTATTTGTCACCAACAGACCTATCTGAAAAGTATCGATTATCTCTACATTAACTTTGGTATTTCATAAAATAAAGGATGCCTAAACATCATAGAATGTGGGAGAGCAAAAAAGTTAACAAATACACAAAAGCTATGATGAAAGTTAAAATCCAAATGACAAGAAGTTAAGACAATAACAAAACTACAAGTAGTAGAAGCTACTAGAACAAAAGTAGCTGTTAAAAAATCCAAATGACTAACCACTACATTAAATTAACACCAATAATTAAATAAAGAATCAATCATAATGCATGATAGCAAACATAAGAAGGGATGGTAACCAAGCAGCAGCAACCATGCATCCATCCCACTAATTGGGGTTATTAACACCAACGGAAGATTAACTGGACAAGATATCGGACAAAACTACAGTAAATTAAATGTATCCACAACCAAAACAAAAGCACTTACATTTGGGACAACTAAAAGAGATACACTAGCAAAGAGTAGATCAATTGATATCCCATCTAACTTGAATCTCATTACTGGTACGTGAGCATCAGGCACAGGCTGCAGTTCAGCAAGTCCCTCCAAGTCGGCCAAAATATCATGCAATACGTAAAAGAAGTCCTACAGACATCAGCCGAATGAGTTGGACAAATTATTGAGAGCCAGAAAGTAAGCTCAATAGGATTCAATCCCTCAACTTACCTCCCTAGTCACATATGAAGGCCCAATACATAACGTATCTATGTCAGATCCTGGGCCATGAACCTGGCAAAGAGGAGTATAACAGCATATCACTAGACATAATACAAGAAAAAACTGAAACAAACTGAAGCATATCATAGCATCAAAGTGCATCCTGAGAATTAAAGAACAATCATAAAAGGCTGAAAATCCCAAATGAACTTTCACTTAAACAAAGAGGCCCCAAAAAAGGTATTAATCTAGGGATTAAAGGTGCTGTAGTATCATTAAGTCAAACAAGGTCAGAAACAGCACAATGCATTCATGCAGGTGATTCACAGAGTCCACAAGATCATCTGAAACTACCTAAACAACAAAAACAGGCTAAATCAAGCATTACATGATGGCTTCTTAGTTCTCCATATCAGTATAATTCAGTTAAGTAAAACCAGTGTAATTAGTAAAAAATTGCCGTCTGACTAAAGTCTGCCAATTGAAATACAGAGTAATTTCGGAAGCCTTCAGTCTTAATAAGAAACTTCCAATTTTTGTAGTCAAGAAAGCAGGAGAAAGCAAATAAAATAAGCTAACATAAATATATGTCAACTGATCAATTATCCAAATGCAAGAAAGTATAGCAACCCAAAAAGGAAAAGTTAAGAAAAATGGTGTTCACCCCTAGCCGGTAAGAACCAAAAGTGAGTATCAATGCATTTGCATCCTCCACAGTCTGGTCAGTGTAACCACGCAAGCGAGTAATTCCTTTCACCCAGTCCTTCACAATCTGCAAGATGTAATTTTTTTAACAGCAAGTATATAAAAAAACACTTAACATAAGTTAACAATATATTATAACATTGAAGGACGTGTTTCATGTCTAGGCCTATTAGTTGAACGGTAGGGGAATGGATATCTCATTATCGTTTCCATGATTCCATTACTTAGCGATCCTTGAATCAACTCTTCGTTAAACGTAATGTGGATCAATTTAACTACAAAACTCACACTAAATGAGGCACCTAGAAATACATGAACTCAAACCGGTTTACCTAATTATCACAAGATCAGGCTATCTACAATAAAATTGACATGTGAATAACCCCCATACTCCCATTAATCATATAAATGTTTGATTGAAACATTCCATTTTAACAAAAATAACAATCTAGAATGATAATCAATCTACTACTATAACCTGATATTTTACATCAAGATTGATTACCTAACACAGCACTACCATTAATGCAAGAAGTTTGATTCAAGTTTCAACTACCTCTCTAGCTGAAGCAGTATAATGAGCTAACATCCTAATCACAATAAAAAAATCTCACATCCTCATCTTCAAACCAGAACAAACAGCATGTTTCATGCCAACCTGCAATGGTATATGCTAATCCTACTCTGCATTATCATGAATTGCAGTGTAAAAGCAAATTCCAGCTCCATTGGCCATAAATTACATACCTCCGAAAGCCGAGACAAAACTTCCTCTCTCTTGACCGACTCCTCCGCACTCTCATACAGTCCAGAATCCTCCAGAAACTAGAACACACAAACACGGCAAAATTCAGATAAACAAATAAAAAACACATACACACAATAGCACAAACATCAAATTTCGAACCTTTTCCAACTCCTTCGTCCTCTGGACATCGGCCTCCGACGGCCCTGCCATCGATATAGGTTTCATCACACCGTACTGCTTCGGCACCACCGCCGCCGGAGACGCGCTAGACCCCACCATCTCGTACAACAAGCGAAATCCTAGCCTAACCCTAGCAGCTAACCCTAAGGGATCCGATCGAATCCCCCCAAACTACAGCCCCGAATATGAACACAAAAACCCTAGATCAGAACGAAAGGTCAAATTATGGAGAAATTTGGATTGACTGAAACGACGGAAAATTCAAAACTCCAAATCACGGATCGCATAAATAGGGAAAGAACTCAAAATCAAACCCGAATAGGAAAAAATAAAAGGGAAAATTGTGGGAAATATTCGGAATTTTTGGGATGTTATTTTGGAAAAGGGAACGAGAGAGATATTTGTTTGTTGTACGGTGGGGCCCGGCCCGGCCCGGGGACGAAGCGGTGGGCGGATGGAATTCTACCTTTGAGTTGTACTGGCTGCTGTCTGAGTTGTACTTTGGTTATTATCCTGGAAGATTCTAGTTTGTGTACGTAGTTATGCAAAACCTTTTGGAATTTGTTCTCATCGTTTTGGAATTGGAAAAATATTAATTGGTATTAATACTATTTTTGGGTCAATGCCAAGTTTTCAGTTATCAAATTTGATTGTCACATTTTCAAGGGAAAAATTAAAGAGGATTGGGTTTAATGAGGGGTGGAACAAAGAAAAATGAACTATTCTTCTCTTGGAATGTGATGAAGGATGTGAATTTATTAGCTTTGATTTTCACAAGAACACGTACTAGGAAAAGAAGAAATGGTGTTTTGATTAATAATAATATTTAGTACATTATATTTTGAATTTTAAATTTCACAATTCATGATATTTGAGAGAGAGGAGTGAGTCCTTTTTTTTTTTGGAATACCATACTATGATAAGATTAAATATCAAATACAAATAGTGCAAATATGGGATATGAACATTTTTAAGAGTTTAGGGGATAATACTATTTTTCTAGGATAAACGGCAAAAGTGTTAAAGTTTGAGGATTGAATCGTAAATATCTGGGGGAAAGGATAAAACTGTCGCATCCCTTCTTTTTTACGGAATGTTAAACCTCTCTATAGTTTTGACGTTCTATTCGATGTTAGTGTTCACGCCCCAATATATGACGTTGAGACATCTACCCATCAACATTGTACTCAGACTAAAAAATCATTGTCCCGATTTATACTAAGAATCACCCACTGGCATTGACAGAGGCAGTCACAGCCGGCATTAGTGGACCTAAGTATCAATCCAACGAGGCACTCCAATTAATCCTCCCAGATATCCATTGTCTCGTACAAGCATTGCAATTCACCTTAATAGAGTGCAATGAAAAATAAGGTGGGCGGAACTGGGGTTAATCCAACGAGGCACCAAATTTGATGACGGTGGATGGATAAAAAGTGAATAACGCAACTAGATTATCAGGCGGGGCTTTCAGTTTGGTGTTGAAGTCGGGATTACAAGCCAGATTTATATCCGCATTTTTTACAGTCAGGTTTGACATGTTGCACTTCATCTTCGTGATGTCATGTTTGGACCTGGTCTCTAAATATCGCATCCAAATGATAACACAACAAATTTAAGTAGATTTTTTTATAAAATCAATTAAAATTACTTAAATATATTATGTTTTGTTAGGGAGTGATTTAATATAAATTTAGTGGAACCCTAAGCTGGGATAACGAGACTGCTATAACTTCTCTCTCGAAGCAAATCCTCCCCCCAAAAAATCCTACTCTTGGGAGGTCGTCGTCACTAGATCCGACAGTCGGGCGGCCTCCCTCACACATCTACCTTTGGTTTTAATCGTTAGTTGTAGCCAAGTTTTAGTTTTAGTTTTTTTTATTTCACACACTTTTGTGTGAAAACAACCCTTCAAGTGGTGGCAGCTATAGGCCACCAACTAAGGTGGTCGGAGGTAATCGCTCGGAGGTTGCAGATTGTCGGCGTGGGTTTATACACTTATGGAACCCGGTCTTGTGGTCGCAGAGCTCGAAGATTGCAGTAACCGACGTGAGTTTTGCAGAACCTAATCTGACCTGGGTTTAGAAATTCGTAAATCGGCGCCCGGTGAATGCTGTTCACATGACCCATAAGAAGATGGGAGGAGTTGATTTGTTGAAGGGCAACTAACAACTTCTCTCCAATTTTAAAAGTACTACAATTTGAACTGCCACCTCGTGAAATTTTGATGAGTATTTTATTCATTAATGACGGGCAGAACACGTTGCAGACGACAATGCTATATCATCGGTCAGATCCATATATTTGGGGGCAAGGTAGGTTGGGTTGAGGGATGATCATGAGTTTAGGATCCGATCCAGGCCTACAGGGTTTAGACCTGTTGGTCAGGTATGGGTCCAAAAATTTGCTTAGGTGAAAGTCAGAGACACTGAATCACCCAAATCAGCTGGATGTACAAGTCACAAAATAACCCGAGGGGGGAAACTTCGAAAGATATCGTTAGGAATGCAACATAGTTAAGGATTGGTTGCATTTAATAAAATGACCGGAGGATTGGATTCGACAATTTAATTTAGGTAGGAAGTGTTCTAGTTGATAGAGTTGATGTACGTCTTATGATTTTAGGTGTTGTGGCTACGGCGATTCAATATTTGGAGGACAAAGATGGTTTGCTACTGCTTCGACTACTATTATTTCTTATTGGATGATTCATTTTGATACATCAATGCTCAGTTTTAGCGTAACTCTCATATTGCCACAATAGTTCTAGATTTGTAAATTTCTATTTTGAAGCGCTTAAGTGTAATGGGTGCAGTCCCAATTCTGGTGTAATAGGATCGATTCAATTGTACAGAGTTTTGGTTTATCCGATAATTAATATGAAAAGTTGGGCACATAAAAATAACCCTCGTATTGCAGACGATTTTAATTTTAAAAATCAATTTTAATAAATAGTGGAACCAGGAACCCTGAATGCAAAATTTAAAGCATAAATTTTAAACCTTACAAAATCAAATCAAACTGAAAAACAATATAACAAAGATTAAAAGTCAGTTTAACGTATCAAAATGTGAGACATCAAATCTAACTTGTAAAACATGGGAACACACCAAAAATGTAATACTAACATCTGATAAACGAAAGATCAATTTAAGAAATTCTAAAATCAACTCACGGAAAAAGTAAATGAGAATGTGATATTGAAAAAAATTAGAACATCAATAATATTTTTAAAAATGACATGGGGTTAAGATAAAACATCAATCAAATTAAAACTAAAATGTCACAGTATCACAAAAACAATGTCAAAATGTAAATAATGTTAGAGTTTGACATAAATTTTTTTTTAAATGCAATTAAATAAGATAGGATTATCATGTGTTTAGCATGGCTTATAAGCAAAACTGCATTTAGCGTTTGGCAAACTCCTAAAAATATAGTTATTTTACAAGCATAAACTATTTTAGGGGAAAAACATAAGTTAGTCTTCCCTAAAAGTAATCCACCTTTTCATTTGAAAAGTTGGTGACACCCAAAATGGAAAACCAAAACAACGATCACCGACACGATCTCTCAACCACTTGGTAATCTCTATTAAAAAATCACTTTAATTTTTTTTTTTGAAAGAAGTGTGACTTGAACCTTGTACCTTTATGTTAGAGAGATGATGAATTAGACACTATTGAACAAAACCCCAATTCACCATCAAATTTAACTCTACAAAATGTAAATTGGTGACGAAATTAATTTAAAAATTAGCATAAGTTTTAGTAGAAACATCAAGCATTCTGGTTAAGACAACCAAATTTCATTTACAACATTTCGCAATGCACGAAATCTAGAAGAAAATATATTTTTTCTCAATCGGCGAATCTTCTTATGACCCTTTTTTTAATAATCCAAAATAAAATAATTTAAATTTATACTCTCAAAAATAAAATATCTACGTCCAAATTATCGTTTCACAACGATTATTTTTTAAAGTAGATATGACAACTTGTATATGATCGATGTACAACTTTAACATGACATTATGTATTTATACATTTTTAAAAATATTTATGTATTTAGTTTTATATTAAAAAATTAATTAGATGTATTTAATTTGTAAGTGATGACAACAAAAACTCGTGACCATCAGCTGGTAAAATTGTTGCCCCATTGTCGAAAACCATTGAAGTTTTATGCTGATGACCGACAAAAATTTCCGGTGAATTTCTTGAAAAATGCTTAAAGAATTCAAAGTGTCGGGTTACGATTTTCTGGTCAGAATATACTCTACAGCGGTGTAGTCTAGAGAGAAGCATTGATATCCGGTGATGAAACGATAGCTCTAGTGAAGTTCCGAGCACTGACGGTGGAGCGATCGAAGTTTCAGGGCGGCGCTGATTCAATGGTGTGAAGATTCGTCGCAACCGTAAGAGGAGGATCACTAGCTGGATCTCTGACATAATAATGGATTTCTGGCGATGGTAGTGCTCCTCCATTTCTCGCGACAGATATGAGATGGGTGCTCTCGCTATGGAGGTGGCGACCAATATTTCCTCATCAGGGCGGTGCACCTATAGGAAATTTTGTATGT
>JAUOBV010000010.1:10213791-10225271 GCA_032360425.1 Rubia occidens
GGCGCGGGGGGGGGGCGGGCGGGCCATCGAGCGATGGGGTGATGGTGCTAGAATTTCGACGGCACTAGCTAAGATAAGTGGCGGGCTAGGATTTTAGGGAGAAGAGCTGGGTAGCGTACGGAGATGGTGGTGACGGGGAGATAAGGAGTAAGGGTTCGACGACTGTAGAGTAGCGGAGAGAATGAGGGAGGGCTGAGGTGGGTGGCGGGCTAGGTGGCAGGCGGAGATGGTGGTGGCGTGGAGGGCGGAGCGGTGAAGGAGGTGGTAGTGAGGTGGAGCAGCGGTGGTGGAGGTGGAGGCTCATCAGTGTGGGTAATGTGTTGGTGTTTTCAAGCGAGGTAGAAAGGTGGAGGGTGGTGGCTCGGTATATGAGCGGGAATGTGGTGGGCGGTAAGGTGGTGGTTGGTGTGTTATGGTCGAGAAGGTGCTGGCTGGGTGGCGACTTTAATTTGTTTTCCGACAGTGGATGTGGTGGCCTAGTCAGAGTGGCGGCGGAACGACGGTGGCACTGCAGCGATTGTGGTGGGACAATGGCGGTGGTGGTAGAATGGCAAATGACATTTTTGTCTTTCAAAACTTTGTATTAGGCTGAAAATGCATTCTGGTTATTTTCGGTCGGCCAATGACCGAAAATAGCTAGACAGTGTAGGAATATAGTCTTTAGTTTATATTTGCACTTATATAAGTTAGTTAGGGTTGTTATAGAGTTATATTTGTATATATCTCTTTTAAAATTACCGTCTCACCATAAGATTAGGTAAGGATTAGGTGAGATCGTCTCACCCACTCTTTGTGTTAAGAATTATCAATGTTTGAGCTTTTGATTTGATGCTTATTTTGATTGTGTATGTAATTATAAATTTCGAACACAAGTTTGCAAGCAGCCAAATTCTTCTATTCCATTAAATAACATAAAACAGCAATGTAACCTTACATTTTATTCAACCGCAGCTAACATAAGCAGTACACAAACTACACTGTATCAACAGTAAAACACCCATTACATATTTAGAACAAATCTCCATAGCTCATTTTCCTTCTCTTGAATACATTGAAGCTCTTTTACCACCTTAGTTTTGCCGGGAAATACTAAAATTTTAAAAAATAAAAGTCAGAATCAAAATAATTTTCGTGCCATATCCTAAAACTCATTTAAAAAAATATGGACAAAATATACCTTATCAATAAGAGATAAATAGTAGGGTTTGACTTTCTCGACATCAATCCTGACCTTGCTCTTGCTGTAAAGGTCATATTTGCTGCAAATTAACAAGAATTTATAGCCATGGTTATATAAATTAAATAATGAGTCATTATTTTATTTCAATTTTTTCCATACTTAAATATTTGGAGCCACTTAAGATTCTCTTTATCCTCCTCATTAAGCAAGTGCTTATACGCCCCAGCCCTGTGCAAAGCTGCAGAAAAATATAAATTAAAGTTTGTTACTGAAAATGATCCGAGCTAAAATTAAATATGATATAAAACAAAGTTTTACAGTATTAAGTTGTAAAAATCAACTTCCCGAACAAATTCTCATTGTTTTTTTACCATAGAAAGAGTGAAATCTAATAACAAAGAGTCCTGCAGAAGGTAGAGTTGTCTTGTTTGCTTTTGCCACCTGTTGAAAATACGAATTTTGAATAATTGTCTGAACCTAAAATCAAATTTTACAGTAGGCAAAATGAAAATTAAAAAAAAATTAAAAAATTCCATACCAAATACATATACTCATCGTGTCCCCAAGATATCAACACTTTATCAAGTCCACAGCCTTCATAGTAAACTCCACATTCTGTGTTATACTTCGGATTATTATAGTCCGGATTTTCCTTCAAATACTAAAACCAAGAAGAAAAAAACAGTAAATAGATTAATAAAAAGCCTTCACTTTTTAAATTTATTATCAAGATCTCACATATTGATTAAGAAACAATACCTTATCTTATCTTGATCTAAAAAGATTTTAGATGAGTAAATAGAATGACTATATTCTAATTTATTTATTAATGACATTTAATTGCATTTGACTCATCAAAATTAAAGTAAAAGTACCTTGTAATGAACAATCGATTCATCAAAAGCACATCCAACGGGAAATGTATCACCCACAACAGCCCATTGAGGAAGCCCTCCAAATCCCGGAAGATTGAGCACCTTTCCGAGATCTGCAACCACAATTATAAACACGACTCTTATTTCACGGCACGTTTAAAGCAGAATATAGAGTGAACGAGGTAACATACCGTATTATAAACACGATTCCCATTTCACGATACATCCAAAACACGACTCTTATTTCACGGCACGTTTAAAGCAGAATATACCGTGAGCGAGGTAACATTCCCATTTCACTATACATCCAAAACACGACTCTTATTTCACGACACGTTAAGCAGAATAATCATGTAATATATATAATATATATAGTATTATCAATACGACTATCATTTCACTATACATCTAAAACACGCTTCTTATTTCACGACACGTTTAAAGAAGAATATGCAGTTTATAACAAAATATACAGTGGATCAGGTAACAAACAGTATTATAAACACGTCTCTCATTTCACGATAGACCTAAAACACGACTCTTATTCCACGAAACGTTTAAAACAGAATATACAGCAGATCAGGTAACACGGACAGTATTAAAAACACGACTCTTATTCCACAGACACGTCTAAAACAAGATCTACCGTGGATCAAAGCGGTCAAGTGCAACCAATCTTCATTAGGATAATCCTTCCTAATTGCCTCAGCAGTTTGCAACAAATGCTCAATCTGGGGTTCATCCAAATCCGGGTCGCTTTCATCCACCACTTCATTCAGCAGCTCACAGCATTCCCAGATGCTCATTTCCGCCTTGTCCAATTTCCCATATTCCTCCCTCATCTTCTTAACCTGTAATTAATCAATTGATTAACATAAATTAAATAAATTATAAAATAAAAGTTTTTTCCTTTAAATAAATAATTAATTAATTACTCACGAAATCATAGGTTTGGAAAATATGATTCGCCCTGTAAAAATTCTCAACCCCTCCTTGCCTTGCGCTTCCGCCGTCATAATCCCTGTTTAAACACAGTAACCATTTTTAATATTATTTATTTTATTAATTAATCCACTTAAAAAACGAATTAATCAAGTAATTACCCAGTTTGAGATCCTAATCAAAATTAACTGTACGAATTTGGGATTAATTACGTCAGATCTGAAAAGGATTAAATTAAAGCTCAGAAAAGAAAAATACCTAAAATTTTGGCCAAAAGTGTTGGCAATTGGCACCACAAAGCCGCCGTTCAACGTCAACTCCGTCCCATCGGAATTCTTCTCTTCCGGCAGAATCCCTGTTTCATAAAAACAGCGCCAAATCATGAATTTTTCCCCCAAAATCTTCACAAAAACAAGTGAAAATCAGTCAAAAATTACCGAATTCCGACTTCTCGACGAGGATCGTCATCGCGAAGAATCAGATGCGAGAAGATTGCAGAAATGAAAGGGAGAAAAAACGGAGGAAAATCTGATCTTGGGGTTTCCATGGCAGAAAATGAAAAGTATTTATAGCGGCCGGCGAGTCCTTGCCTGAGATTACAGGATCTCCGAGCCCTTCCCCTGAAAATGTTGTTCTTCTTTTTACCGATTTTTAAAAAAATTCGCGGTTAAATTTGATTAGCTGTGCGGTTTTCTACCGTAATAAAAAAATCTGCAATTTTTTAATTGCCAGCTGGCGGGGAGGGATATTTTTTCGCGGCAGATGGGGCCCGCGCGAGTCGGATGGGCGTTGTAAACCACATCTTTTATTCCAAGAAGATGGGCCTTGCTTAGGTGGATTCTAGTCAGTCAACAATTTCAACGTTGACATTCAAGTCGTTTCGGCCTATTGAAGTAATGAAACATTTAATTACACACGTATTCCCTCCGTCCCGCTAGTAATAGCGTATTTATTTTTTCATAATTTTCAATAATTATATTTGACCGTTAATATCTATACCTACATATACCATTTTTACATTAAAAAATTGATATTTTAAAAAATATATGTTAAGATGAATTTAACAATATTTCACATAATATATTTATTATATATAGATAAATCTATATTTATGATCAAATTTGACCAAGTGAATAGTAATGTTCCATTACTAGTGAGACGGAGGAAATATTTTTCAACATTATTTTCCATTAAATTTTGATCACGTATTTAACTATCACTATTCTCTATAAAAATACATTTTGTTACAAATATAATAATTGATGGTTATTTCGTGAAAGATAATGGATAGTTATTACTTAAATGATTAAAATGTATGATTTAGTGTAGAGTAAAATGTTTAGCAGAAAATTTTACTCCCTCCATTTTTCTATTTATGACACAATAGGTTTAAGTGCTTGGATTTAAGTGAACAAAATGAATGTAGATATTGAATGTAGAATGAGTGGATAAAATTGAAAGAATCATTCCACTTATGGAAAAAATGCCAAATAAAAGAAAACATTCATTTTATAGTAAGCGTGTCATAAAAAACAAAATAGAGGGAGTATATGTTATCAAATGTTGTATGGTGAGGTGTTGATCAAATTAGATTCTGATACGTACTATACAAATCACTCATTTCTTCCAAATACACTCATCACTTTACTAAATATAGAATTTATGTAACACGTGTCAATATTTGATTAGTCCAAAAACTTAACATACAATATTTGCTAACATATAAAAACTTTCGAATACTTAGATGACCCTCAATTCCTTGAAAAGTGCAAATATAATTCTCAATTTTCTTAAAAGTACAGATATATTCATGGTCGACCAAAATATGTAAACTTACACTCAAGTGAACGCTTAAATTAGCGAGAATATAAATAGGTGCAACTACCCGCTTAAATGACTTTGAGTACAACTGCACTTTCACAAAACTAAAGATTATATTTTTACATTAGAAAAACTGAGGGATATATAAACAGTTTTAGTGTATTTGTTGAAGATATAATTAACACGTACTCCATTGCATTGTTGGAGTATATCCATTGTATTGTATGCGATTTATCTATTTTCAAATTAATTTTATTTTTATACCACTAAAATTATTTTATAATTAATAAAAAAATGTAATTATGCTTTTATAGTTTTAAAAATTATGAAAAATATTTTTTTAAAATACATACAGTAAATAATTATAATCTAACATTAAAACAAAATATGTTATGGTTGTACTAATCATTAAGCAGTCTAATAAAAAAACTCTCTTTAGTTATCTATTTTAGGGCAAGTATTTTTTAAATGAATCTTAGCATATAAATAATTTTAATCCAAACTTAAATATTATAAAAAAATATTATTTATGATTGGTATATGCATTAATAGGTTTTTATACGTTACTATTTACTCGTCGAACGGAGCTTCTGAGTACAACAGAAGTCACATTGAACTATAGTACAACATTTGGGGCTAGTTTGGAGGGCAATGCTCCCTGTGAGATACCTACTTTTGGGTATAGAAGACTTGCGGTGTAGCATGACTTCCCTGAGTGAAAGCGAAGTTTAGGTTAATTCTGAGATTAGTTTGTTTTTATGTTTTTTAGGTTTATTTTCAGTGCTCGCGCGACTCCGACAAGTTTTAGGTTCTTCCCCGCCGCTAATTGGAGAAATCCGGCGATAGCCTCCAAAAATCCCAATACTAGAACTACAGAGTTGTGGCAAACCAGTGAAGATTAACCCGATCAATAACGAATAAATATGGGGGCACGCAGTACCGTTCAGTTTCAAAACAAAACAGACATGCACTCAAAACTACTTAAATAGGTACCTCTCACCAATAATCGAGAAATCCAACAACCTCATACAAGAGCCGATGCAACCCGATGAAGACGAGAAGGTTAGAGGCACGGATCGAGTAGCACACTGACAATGTGGCATGTGGACTTCAATCCGGGAATTTCCTATAGATTGATAGATTCATATGTGAGAGACTTATCCCATTTTGTGTGAGTCAGGCAATGATTTTCAAGTTTAGGAAGATTAGTTATACTTGTTAGTTAGGGGTTGTGCGACCCAAATTTTGGGCAATTATATATGTAACAATTTTGGAATTAAAGAGAATATGTTCTTTCTTTTCTTTTTTTATAAAAAACACACGTTTAAAATACTGTGCTTAACCTTATTTTTTTACTTCAAATGTGAGAAACATTTAAGTATTAGTGGAATGACATTGTTCATCAATGATCGAAAATTAACATTCAGAATACGATGCATAACCTGATTTTAAAATGTGAGAAACATTTATGGAGGTATTAGTGGAATGACATTGTTCATTAATGACTGATTATTAAAAATCTACACATTGTGCATATGGTAATTCCCAGAGCGTTAGGTCTAAAACGAAAAAGAGAATATCTCAGACTATTAATGCTAATGGTGGTGATGTTTAACCGAATAAGTATAAATCAATTGCATGTGATTTCCCAAAAAGTTGTATAATGTGCCAATTTTTTTTAAAAAAAATAATGTTTAGAGCAATTGTATTTATAAGTAAAGTCGATCTTAACTTTTAAAATGAATTACCTTTTTTTACGAGATAAAAGATCTTATCGATCTATGACTCACCTCTTATGAAGAAGCGACATCTATTGTTTCAGATCGTATGTTACATGTATGGCAAAGAGGCCATCAAGCTTCACTTACTCTCAAAACAAAATGTAGAACAGGAAGGCAGTCGTCTGATGATTTTTCTGGTGAGTGTTCTTTTGCTGATGGTGATCGGCGGAAATGTCGACGACAAAGGCTATTTGATGTAGGTCAAATTTACCCTTTTAGAGGGGGGGGTCGTCTGAGGACCGACAAATTTTCAGAGGCCTCTTTCCTTCACCTTTAGCGGTCGGATCTGATTTAAAAGATGAACCATAGTTGGGCTTGGATTACATATATGGAGCTTGTTGGGTTGGACATAGAGGTCTGGATTCGGGTTGGACATAGAGGTCTGGATTCGGGTTGGGCATGATGGTTCATCTATCAGGTGGTTAGGACGAGAAGTACTCCCTCCGTCCCAGCTTAAATTGCCCACTTCACGTTATGTCACTACTCAGTGTCTAACTTTGGCCACATATTTAAATAATATTATCATATATGATATTGTTGGATTCATCGTAACAATTAGTTTCCAAATATCAACTTTTTATTTGTCGTTATTATACGTAGGTAAAGATATTAACGGTCAAACATGTTTATCGAAGAGCGTAATAATGATTACTGCGTAATTTAAGCTGGGACGGAGGGAGTATTCATTTCTTGCAATAATTAGTTAAAAGTTTTACCATGGCTGTAAAATATGAACAATTGATGTTATTAATGATACAAGGGTACAATATATAGGTATTATGTACAGAATAACAAATGGAAAACAATTCTATCTAGGGTACAAGATATACACTAAATATAACAAAATATCTCCTTAACACTCCTCCTCAAATTGGAGTATGTGGATCTCAAATGCCCAACTTGCCAAGAAGAGTCTGAAATGTGTCCAAGAGTTTTAGTAAACAAATCTGCAGAATGATTGGAAGTGTGAATATGATGAGTAACAATTTCACCAGACTGTACCAAATCACGAACAAAATTACAGTCAATCTCAATGTGCTTCGTACATTCATGAAACACAGGTTTGGCTGCAATATGAAGAGTTGCCTAACTATCACAACATAAATGCATAGGAGAAGAGTGACCGACGCCCAAAGATCAAATAAGAGACTTTAGCCAAATCAGCTCACAACAAACAACAGTCATAGCGCGATACTCAGTTTCAGCCAAAGACCTAGAAACAATGGGTTATTTCTTTGTCTTTCAAGAAATTAGTGCTTCCCTAAGCATAACAAAATATCCAGTCAAAGAACGACGGATAATTAGGCAAGCTTCCCTATCAGAGTCACAAAAGGCAATAAGCTGAAGGGAGCTTTTAGCAGAAAGAAATAAAGCTTAACCTGTATGGCTCTTCAAAAAATGCAACACAAGCAGGGTGACCTACCAGTGTGCAACTCGCGACTTCTCCATGAACTGCACCAAAGTGTGCACAATATAACTAAACTTTAGGGCGAGTGATAGTTAGATAAATCAGCTTCCCAACAAGTCGGCGATATTGAGCAGGATCTGTATAAGATGGTCCCTCTGCGCGCGCCAAATTGTGGTGCAGTTACATCTAAAAATTTGTAGGCTTGATAGTTAACAATCCAGTATTAGACAAAATATCAAGGGCATATTTTTGTTGACACAAAAACATACCATCAAGAAAATATTTCAAACAACCAAGATTCTTCATAAGAAAGCAAGAGTTGAGATACTTCTTGAACTCGGCCATCAGAGTTGGAGAAAATCCAGCAATGACAAAATCATCAACATAAACCAAGACATGTAGAGAGACATCATCGCACAAATAAGTGAATAAAGTGTAATCTGCCTTACTCTGTACGAATCCATAGATGCGACGAACTACAGCTAGCTTAGTAAACCAGTTTTTGGGCGCCTAACGAAGGCCATAAAGAGATATTCGAAGCTTGCAAACCAAACCAGACGCAGGTTGAATATAACCAGGAAGGGGCCGCATATAAACCTTCTCATCCAGATCCCCATGCAGATTCGAATTAAGAAAAGAGATACTTCATTCATTATAACTATCACCCTTCAAGATCTCTAAACAAAATTTCAAACCTGGATGATCCGACGGATGAACGTAGTTGGGATGCTTATTGGAAAAAACTTGTGAGGAGTTGATGGTGGACTGGAGGATGGCCTGGAAGACGGCGGCATCAGCAGCGGGCAAGGCAAGAAAGCTCGGCATGCCGGTAACCGGGACCGGTGGTGAGGGGCCTTGACATGAAAGCCCTGGGCTGTGGCACTAGTATCGGCAAACAGGACGACATCGGCTAGTGGATCGGCTCTGATTTAAAGTTCCAGAGCATCATCACCGACGGAGGCAACAAGATCGATGACAACGTCAAGATCTTTGACTTCAACTTGACTGTAGAGGTCCACGACAGCGGGAAGAGGATGACAGCTTCAAGGCGGCGGATATCCGCAGCGGTAGCGTATGAAGCAATAACAAGGCGGCGGCTGCAGTGCGTAGGAGGTGCGTGGGTTGGCGGAGGTTATTTTTTATTTTCAAAATTTCTAGGGTTTCAAGACTTTTAACTCTGATACCATATAAATATGAACGGTTGATGTTATTAATGATACAAGGGTACAATATACAGACATCATGTCTAAGCTTCAAGACTTTTGACAAAGTCTTGTATAAGACTCTCTTACAGTGAGACCAATGATCAAAGTGTAAAGATTTTAATATGACGTTTCATATTAAAGTTTTAAAAGTTAGGGATTGAGTGTGTAATTTTTAATAATTTACAGTTTAGTCCTAGTATATATATTAAAGTTTCAAGTCATCTTTACCAAACTCTTCGTCATTTTCCATTCTGCATTTTCCATTCTACATTCTGCAACCACACACAAATATTTCAACCGTTTTCTCTCACAAAATCCAACAACACACAAATCTTTCAACCGCTAGATTTCTTGTATTTAATCGGTTTTAGTTTTGATTTTTCTTTACATTTGAAAGCGCATTGGTCGGATTGAAGTTGTGCTTTTTTTCCGGTGGTTTTTTTGTTTATCGTTTGGTTTTTGACGATATACGACTGGAGGAGTCCTGATTGTGTTTTATAAGCCAAGGTAATGTAGTCACTAGGGTTTTGTGTTCGACTTTTATGTTTTTTTATTTCCTCCCAAATTTTTGGATGTATGTGATGTTTTATGCTTCATGTAGGTTCGCTGAGTGTTTCTTTCGCTTATTTTTAGCTTTCGATTGTGTAGTTTACTGTGTTTGATTTGAAGTTTCTAGGGTTTTTTTATTAACTGTATTCATATTTTGGGATTGCTCTGTTTATTTGTATTCGTTGAGTAGTTGTTAGTTCTTTTGTGTTTTATCACTTTGTTGTGCTATTATTCGACTGCTTTTGTTTGGATTTGCATTAGTTTGGTTTGTGTGTTGTATGTGTTTGATGTTTCAGGGTTTCTTTAGGATGTGTGTTAATTTTTGTGTATTTATTGTTGTTTTGAAGATGTCGAAGGAAACAGAGCTTGTTGAATCATGGAATGATGTTCTTCTGGACATTGTGAAGATCCTTCTGAAGGAAGTCCTGCTCCTGTGATAAAAAATTCAAAGAAACGAGCATCTTCTCAAGGTTTTTTCTGTTTCTCTGTTTTGGTGGGATTTTTTATTGCATTTCCATATTTAATTGCAAATTGTTACTGTTCGGTTTTTTAATGTTTTAAATATATGCCATGATGTTTTATAGTTTTTCCTTGATGTTTCACTTACACTTTTTTCATGTTGATCAATCATCTATTGTTCCCTTGTAGTGTGATTTTTCATGTACTGTGTCTTTCACTTATGTGCTTTAGGTTTTGTTTTCGATCATTTCATGTATTTGATTTGTGATTTTCTGATAGAACCGATATGTTGATGTTTTAATTTTTCTCAATGATGTTTTAAGTTCAGCTTATGATGTATACTTTTGAGTTTGATATGCTTTTAAAGTTTAGGTTATGCAGTTTAAATTTTACAGAATGATGTTTTAAGTTCAGGTTATGAAGATTTTGTTTTACTGAATGATGTTTTAATTTCAGGTTATGATTTATACTTTTCAGTTTGATATGCTTTTAAGTTTGGGTTATTATGTAGACTTTTTCATATATTTTGTGTATGTGTGTCTATTTAGGTTCATTTATTAAAATATGAATGTGATGTAGTGTGTGACTTGGGCTGAGATTTTAAATGATGATGATATATATATATATAGTTTCAGTTTGATGTTATTGGTTTTAAGTTTTCAGTTTTCGTGAGTTTTTCGCTTGGGCAGAATGTGCTTGTCTTATTGATGTTTTATTATTTCAAATAGATCTTTTCATATGTGTTGATATAGGCCTTTTTCATTGATCTTGTTATCCTTTTGCTGAAGTACTTTTTGTGTTGCATTATGTTTTAAAGCTTATGTCATTACATTTGATGTTTCAGATGCAACTGTTGTTGTTGGTGGTGCTGTGAGACAATCTCAGCGACTTAGAAGGATCCTAATGTTGATTTGATATCAGGTCTCTCTCTTGTTTTTTACTTCTGTGAATGCTGCATATTAATGGTTCCTGTTTTTTTATTATTAATGTTGCTATTCTATTTCAGGACTCTACTCTGCAAAGAGGAGATAGAAGGAGAAAGTCAAGAGGAAGCTCAACTTGGTTGATGAAGAAGAAACTGTAGAAGGTGATGGTGGTTGTAATTTGGAGAGTATGCTAGCTGAATTAGGTTCTGGTCATGTTGATAAAGCTGGACCGGATAGTGTTGTTGCTGAGGAAGCTGCTAATCTCGAGAGTTTGTCTTGTCCTTTTTAATTTATTTTTTTAATGGTTTATATTAATGTTCCATATATTTTATTA